>VZTN01000532.1:32702-45989 GCA_013400515.1 Erpornis zantholeuca
GGCGTCCCGGCCCTGCCCTCTGGCCCCTGGGCTCCCGGCCGCGTGCACCGGCGCAGGGGGGGCGCTGGGGGTGCGTCCCGCTCCGGCACCTGGTGGGGCCCTGGAGGAGAGGTCCGCCCCGACGCCGGTGCCTCCGGCTGTCCTGAGGCGCTGGTCAAAGCATCCTTCACTTAATTAACCCAATTCACTTAATGAGACCTTCTCTGCCTGCCCACTGGTTCCAATACACAGCACAGAGGACACTGGGTTCACAAAAGGGGAATAACGTGAATTCCCGCTAGCTCTCCCTGCCTAGCCTTTGGAAGAGCCGGGCCCCGTGGGGAAGAGAGGAGAGCGGACGGCAGGCTGGAGGAGCGGCGACCTGCCGTCTCCTCCTTTCCACTCCAACTCTCACACACCTTGTCACTGCAAAAAGGTGTGTGGGGATGGCCCTCAAACGACCTGACCTTAGGAATGAAATGACTGTAGCTGTACTCCAACTAAAAATCTCCCATAGCAGCTTTGTTTAATGAACAAAATGACGAACACTACTTCAGCTAAGAATTTTCCACGTAATAAGAATTCCAGGTAACAGGAAATCTTCTAAAGGTTAAAAGGTAGGTTCTCTACATCGTGTCGTATTCTGAATGACTGAAAGGGACTTGAGCGTGTGAAACAGCTTTGTAGTAATCGAATTCCAAAAATGGTTAATTCCTCTGCATTCTCTGGCCTTTGTATGCTTGGCATGTGCTCCTGTGGAAAGTGGAGTGTCAGTAAATGAGAAGGACCTAGTCAGGCAATTGCGTGTGTGGTGAGGAAAAATTGGAGTGAGCAGAGACTGAGTTGGACTCTGAACTGTGTAAAATGCATCAGACAATCAGACTGGCTAATGTATGAGAAAGAATTACTGCACTATGGATTATCCCAGGAAATGGTCTGGGAAATTCTTGACCCAAGGATAGCTGCACAATTGTGTATATTAGGGCAAAGCCAAAATTATTGTCTGCCCTTTCACCTTAGAAGATAGGGTATACCATCTGAAGTAGGCCTCTTTACTGTGCAGTGATTCATAGAAGAAAAACCTCAAGTGTCTCGAGATAAAAAACGGAGAGAGAAGAGAAATGATGGGGATGATGAGAGCC
Organism: Erpornis zantholeuca; assembly: GCA_013400515.1. Taxonomy (NCBI): domain Eukaryota; kingdom Metazoa; phylum Chordata; class Aves; order Passeriformes; family Timaliidae; genus Erpornis; species Erpornis zantholeuca. The sequence continues at coordinate 33,824 of VZTN01000532.1, forward strand.
CCATCAGTAAAAAAACTTAGAAGATCAGCAAGAGAGAGAGCAAGCAAAATATATGGACTGCTTTAACTGCACAGATTTAACATTTTATGCTAGTTGAGATAATTTTTCTCTCTTCTTGCAGTCAGTTTTCTCAGCAGAAAGCTGAAGAGCACCGTGAATGTCATATATCATGATCATGTCATATATGATATATGATATGTCATATAAAATGTTGTATCATAGAGTACTTAACTTCTGTAAGTATAATGGTAAAGTACAAGAAAGAGCAGCTTATCTGTTCACTGTTTTGTGGGTCAGGAATTGGTTGGACAGTCACATCCAGCAGGTAGTGGTTAAGGGCTCAGAGTCCTGATGGACATCAGTCCCTCAGGGCTCCGTACTGGGACCAGTTCTATTTAATGTCTTTCTCAGTTACATAGATAAAGGGATCAGCAAGTTTGCAGATGACACCAAGCCGAGTGGTGGAGTTGACACACCTGAAGGATGGAATACCATCCAGTAGGGATCTGGACAAGCTCAGGAACAAGTTCATGGAAATCTCATGAGATTTAACAAGGCCAAGTGCAAGGTGCTGTGCCTAGGTCAGCCAACCCCTGGTACAACACAGGCTGGGGCTGAACAGATGGAGAGCAGCCCTGTGAGAAGGCCTTGGGGGTGCCGGTGGGTGAGAGGCTGGACATGACCCAGCCATGGGCACTCCCAGCCCAGAGAGCCAAGTGTGTCCTGGGCTGCATCCAAAGCAGCGTGGGCAGCAGGGCCAGGGAGGGGATTGTGCCCCTCTGCTCCTCTCTGGTGAGACCCCACCTGCAGTGCTGCATCAGCTCTGGGGTCCCAGCACAGGAAGGACATGGACCTGCTGGAGAAAGTCCAGGGGAGGGCCACAAAGATTAGAGGGATGGAGAACCTCTCCCACAAGGAAAGGCTTAAAGAATTGGGATTGTTCAGCCTGTAGAAAGCTGTGGGTTGACTTTATTGCAGCCTTTCACTGTCTGAAGGGAGCCTACAAGAGAGTTGGAGAACAAGGGCATGTAGGAGTGGGAAAAGGGGTAATGCCTTCACATTGAGAGTAGTTTTAGATTAGATACTAGGATGAAATTCTTTATTCCATCTCTGGAAGGCCAGGCTGGATGGGGCTCTGAGCAACTTTGCTCTAATGGAAGGTGTACCTGCTCATGACAGAGGGAAAGTAAGGCAATATCAAAAGCATTTCGCCCCCTGTGCTTTCTCCCTCTGATAGGAATCCAGTCCCTGGAAAGTGACAGGAGATGGTAATGAATAACATTAGGGCCTGGCCACGCCCCCTTCCCAGTCACTGTAAAAAATTAACCCTGTCCTGGCTGATACTAGGACAGTGGGACAGTGGCTAAATTCAGATGAGAAGGATCTCACCATTTATGAATTTCTGTGGTCAGGTTTCAGGTCATCTGTTGGTGTTTATTGTCCTAATAGGACAATGGTTGGCTAGTGGTTGGCTCCCAGAGGAGGTAGATACCTGTTGGCGGAGTGCAAATTTCAATGCAGGGCATAGCCCTTCCCCTCTGGGGTGGAATCCAGGACATTGCTGTTTGGCAGATCTGTGTCATGTGTGTGAAAGAGTCATTCTTTGTAATTTGGAGAAAAAAAATATGTAGGTGCATATGTTATTGACAAGAATACCTTACTTATCGGTGTGCTTTTTTTGCAGGCATATTCTGTGTGCTAATCACAGCTGTAATCTGTCTGCATGCACAAATTGGATTGGATATTTTTTGTCTTTGAAGTTCTTCCATCAAAATTAGACCTTCTTCCATACCAAAAAAAGTGTGGGAAATTGCAGTGTCTGATTAATGGATAGCTAACTCATTGAGCTGAGCCCTTACCCCTTAAAAAACAGAAAAATATTAATTTCTTCTAAATTGTGATGGGTGTGCGGCACATTTGTTTAGCAAGAGTCAGATTTTGGGGTTTGCAAAATGTACTACAGTTTAATGAGAAGAGTATATTTTAAAGGGATTAACTGAGTGATAGAATTTTCTTACAGGATTGCATATAGTTTGTTACCACTGTAATGCCAGTAGCATTTTTTTCACCAGAAAAAGTGAAGCCATTCAGTAATTTTTAAGCCGTTTTTTCCTGTAGAAGGGAAGAGCTTTTATTTTAAAGATGTATTTCGAATTTGCATAATGAAGCAAAAAATAGCCCTCAACTCTATTCCTGAAACTAAAAATGTTAACTGTTCTTCAGAGTTAAGTTGGTTTCCTTTGTCTGTGAAGCAATAAAGAGGAAAACCCTAGTATTCTCTATCAAAAGGCTTTTTCATGTACTTCCTTTGTCAGTAGCAGATCAAAAGTAACCTTAGATATAGGCATCTAGTCTCTGCCTCAGTGAAGTATTTCTAGTCAGTGAATCATTAGAGCATGTATTCAGATTCAAGCACTTGGTAGAGTTTCCTTGGTTTTCATTAGAATTCTTGTGGACATACTTGTGGACATGCATTTTCAGATGTTTTATTCAGCAGAGGTGACCATAAGTACATGTTTGTACATTTATATACTGGGACCTTTGATCCTCTGAAGTGAAAGAAAGCTGTTCATTTATGTCCGTTAGCAATCTGTGTCCCAGTGTGTTTTTGTGAGTTGTAAACAAGCAGCTGCAGAGCTTATATTCCTCACAACATAATTACAGATGAAGCAAAAAAGAGATTTAACTTTTTGTTCACCTATCCGAGCATCTCTCCTCTTCATTAACTTCATATTGCACAATCAGGTAGGATTGATTATGCACAAGACAGAACATACACATTTTGCCACAACATGAAACCACACTTGAGCAAAATACCATATCATATACAAATCTTTACCCTGTTCTTTTCTTCTTTTAATTAGGCAGAAGCAATCAATTATTCACAGATCCGATAGAACACTCTTAAAAATGCTATTAATTACTTAATATTGCATAATATCTTCCAATCATCAGGAAAAAAAGGCATTGAAAGATCTGTGAAATACATAGCTGGGTGTTGCTGGCAGTCATGTGGTAGAAAAAATGAATAACTTGTATATTAAAAAAGGACTGTTCTGTCATTACACAACTTGAAAGATATGTGTTTAAAATAACTAAGAGAATTGATGAATAAACAGTAATGTGCTCGTGAGAGGGAAGATTAACTTTGTGCTAGGAAATGATGTGCCTGGAGTTTCTTAAAGGCCAGTTGCTTAAAACGGAGTGCCTAGAAGGGACAGAAATATTAAATAAAAAGCCTGGTTTGTAATTTTCAATGTCCTCTCTGTGTTACCACAATATGTGTAGCTGTCTGCTTTTTTCCACTTGCACAAAAACTGTTAGTGCAATCTATCTATATTACAGTCTATCAGTCTTGTGAACTTGGTCTAGATTTAACAAGATTAGACAAAGGATGAACTTCACTGATGAGCTGTAAAATAAAGAATACTGGCATTAAGTCATACCCTTATTCTTCACAAGTTTCTGCAGCAGTTTGATGCACTAGCAATTGCAAAACATGCACATACAGAGTAACAATAACCACTTTAGGAAGAACACAGACTGGAAGAGATTCCATTTCATGTTGAAGAAGGAGACTGAATAAAATTGCCTGGTATCGTTATTTTCAGGCTTTTATTACAAACAATGCCTTGGGGGCAGGGAAGTAAGATGTCTTGCCAAGAGATTATTTTGAGCAAATAAAATGATCTATGAAGTTTATGACTAAGAATCCTTGACACACCCTAGCTGAAACTCCCAAGCAGTCTGCTACTTAATGGAACTGCAAGCCACAAAATGTATATACATGAGGTGAAAAGTGCATAGAAAATATGGGTATATATTATGTCTAGCTTTTTCTTTATCCCAGAGGTCATAATAGTAGTGTTGAATACTGCAAAGCCTTTCCCATTCCTGTAGATTTTAGATGCATCATTAGCCCTGTTGACCTCCTTACACAAATAAGGACTAGTGGCATGAAAAAAATTCTTCACAATGAGGTTCTTACATGGCTTTATTGGAAGTTATCCTGATTTTGTCTGGGATACAGTTAATTTTCTTCCTATTAGCTGGTACGCACTGTGTTTTGGAATTAGGATGAGAATAATGTTGATTACACACTGCTGTTTTAATGTTGCTAGGTAGTGCTTGTAATGAGCCAAGGACTTTTCAGCTTGTCACCCTGCTCCACCAGTGAGTAGTCTGGGGTGCACAAGAAGCTGGAAAGGGATACAGCCAGGACAGCTGACACAAACTGGCCAGAGGAATATTCCATACTGTGTGTCATCACACTGTACCATAATATTGGGGAGGTGGCCCACTGCTCGGGAACTGGCTGGGCATTGGTCGCTGAGGGTGAGCAATTACATTGGGCATCACTTGTATGCTTTAATTCTTATAACAGTAATAACAAATTGCAGTATTCTTTTTATTATTTTCCCTTTATTTTTCTGTCCTTTTAATCTTTTTCTTAACCCACAAATTTTACTAGTTTTTCTTCTGATTCTCTACCGCATCCCACCGTGGGGAGAGTGAGCAGCTGTGTGGTGTTAAGGAGCCTACTGGATTAATCCATGACAGAAGTGCAGCCTGCTGTGACTCATGCTTTCTAAATTCAAATCACATATAGCATTCTAGCTATATCAATTAAAGTTAATTCCAAAATTGTGTCACTTTACTTTAATTGTTGGGAATGGGAGGAAATTTTGAGAAAGTTGTTTTAGCAGTTTGTTTGATACCATAGCATTGATGAGTTGCACAGCACATGGAATAGAGTAAGCAGTTCTGGAGAGAGTCATGCAGGAGCTAAAAAAGTCTAATGTGTGGGACATACCTCCCTCTCTCCTCTGAAAAAAATAAAACTAATATTTTCCACTATCCCACCACCTCTCCATTCTCTGAAATAAAACCTCTTATAATATCTGAAATAGGACAGTCTGACAACTCCAGTAACATTAGAGACATCAAATAATTTGATTCTTAGTGAGGAATAATTCTTGTGGCCCTTTTGAGGCTCTAGACTTGGTTTGCAAAATAGAACATAAGCACAAACAGTGCTTTGCAACAGTTCTGCCTAGGGATACTTTCACTCAATATTAGGAAGTTCTCTAGGAAATTACTCTGTGACACATGGACCTTGAAGTTACAGCCTAGCATATTCTTTGACAGTGAAAATAGGTCCTAGGAACTGAGAATGTATACGTCAAAATTACTTTGTCTATGATTTGAATGGAGTTAATAGGGGTAGGTTTTTATTTTAGCCAAATTTTGTAAGGAGATGAGACGTCTGTGATCATGCTGTGTGTGTGTGTTTGGATATGTTTGTGTGAAAAATTGCTCTCTTCCTACCCCCCTCATAACTTTAAAACTGTTTTCAAGCATAGTTAAACACAAATTCAGCAGAGGAGCAGCATTTTTAAGGACGTTTGAACAGGTCCCATGAAAATTGGCAGCTGAGTAAAGAAAGGCAACTCAAACTGGGGTGCTACCCAGAGGGATCTTGACAAATTTGGGAGGTTGGCTTATGCAACCCTCATGAAGTACAACAAGGCCAAGTGCAAAGGTCTCCTGCACCGGTTTTGGGACAATCACAAATGTGAATACAGATTGGACAGAGAATGGATTGAAAGCAGCCCTGAGGAGAAGGACCTGAGGGCGTTGATTGTGGAGAAGCTCAGCATGACCCAGCAGTGTGCTCTTGCAACCCAGAGAGCCAATCATGTCCTGGGCTGCATCAAAAGAAATGCGGTCAGCAGGTCGAGGGAGGGGATTCTTTCTCTCTGCTCTGCCCTCGTGAGACCCCACAAAAGTACCACATCCAGCTGTGGGACTTCCAACCTAAGTAGTTTGTGGACCTGCTGGAGCAAGCCCAGAGGAGGGCCATGAAGATGATCCGAGGGCTGGAGCACCTCTCCTATGTGAACTGGCTGAGAGCTGGGATGTTTATCCTGAAGAAGAGAAGGCTCCAAGGAGATCTTATAACACGTGCCAGTACTTTAAAAGAGCTAGAGAGGGACTTTTAACATGGGTTTGTGGTGATAGAACAAGGAGTGATGGCTTCCAATTGAGAGAGGGTAGGTTTAGATTAGATGTTAGGATAAAATTCAGTATTGTGAGGGTGGTGAGGCACTGGACTTTTTCTCAGACTCCATCCCTTGAAGTGTTAAGGCCTGGCTGGATGGCGCTCTAAGCAATATGGTCTGGTGAAAGGTGTCCCTGTCCATGGCAGGGAGGTTGGCGCTAGAGGTAAAGGTGTAATTCAATTGCTTGTACGAACCAAACAAGGGGTGGATAACAAGGCAGCCACTTCATCCATGCTTTTAATTTTCAAACACTCTTAACCAACCCCCATGTTTGCTTTTTTATTCTCAGACAATATGCAGATGAAGTAAGCACAGAACTGAGGACACAGGAGAGCAGACAGGTAAGGATGTCAATATGAGAAGGATCTGGGGCTGTCAAGTGGTAGCTCAGAGAAGAGAGAGCTAGATGAGATGAGAAGATATGCAACGTGACATACAAGTACAGAGGAACCTAAACTACTTCTTGGCTACTTGTTTTTGTACAAATTCTTTGTGGTAGACACTAATCTAGAATTGTAGCAGCAACATGAGGGAAAATAATCGAAAAGAAGTATTGAGGTCTCAAATGATTGTCTAATCTAGTCTTTTACAGTAAACCAGGCTTAAGTATAGCAGACCATTTCCAATTGCCCAACCTGTTTTCGTGAACCTTTTGTTCAGTTTATTTCCACAGCTTCCCCTTGCAGCTTACTTGTACCTCTCTTCTTGTAGAACTGCTTTCACAGTAGTTTTCTGTGATGGAAATGACTATGATTTCTTCTTGTCCTTCCTTCAGTAGACATAGAGAAAGATTGGTTGCTGTCCACTTACAAGCAATATTGTATGCATGAAAGCCTCCTATAATGTCTTTCCTCAGCCTTCTAGACTAAACAAAGCCAATTTTTTTAATCTCTCTTCATATTTTCTGAACCTCTTCATCTCCACTTTGGACTTTTTCCAGCTTTTTTTTAGCTTTTTAAAAAGCATGGTAATGAAAACTTATGCAATGCAATTCTCCATCTAAAGCCTTAATAAGACTTAGGGAAAAAAAAAATTACTGTCTTATATGTAGAGTATTTCTGGTCATGTGTACTGGCATGACAGTGGACTTCTCTTTCTTTCCTTGAATTTTAGTTTTGCAACAGTGTCATATCATAAATTTTTATGCTGCCTGTGGTTTAATACAGGCCTGAAGTCCTGTCAATGTTTTTTGTTGTCTTGCCAATTATTCTTCGCATTCTATTTAATTTCTTGTTCATATATACAGGAGTTGGTCTTCACTGTGTTGAATTTTAACTTAGTTTTTTGTATACAAGACCGTTTATGAGGTAGAGCAGTTTGCATTTCAAGATAGTTTTAGCCAACTTTGCTAAGGTAAGTGAAGACCAAGAATCTGATATAACTGCATGTAGCAAGCCAGAATGTCTTGGAAGTTACTGTCAGTATTAGAGCATTTATTACAGAAGTACTCAAGAATAATCTTTAAATATTTGTAGAGTTATATTATTCAATTGCAGGGGTGGAAAATAGAGTTATAAAGGAAGGTCTTGACAATGAGTTTTTCAAAAACTGCCAGTGCAAAATTTTTGCCCCTGCAGAACAGACTTGGATGTATTGGCCAAATGGAAACAATTTCCTTCCTAAGAATAAGCCTGGTTTCCTGCAATGGTGAAGGCATTCAAACTTGAAGGCCATTTAGAAAACTTTGACCAAAGGAACCTATCTCAATCAAGCCAAGGCATAAACAAAGCATAAACTGGAATGTAATTTGAGTGTCTGTATCTAGGAGTACATACTATCTTATGTCTTGGCAACAGGTCTGATTAAAATATACAGTCTTGCAGCAATGCTTATTAACTCTGGCACAGCACTAACTGGCAGTGTCTCTGTATCACAGCTGTGCATGTCTAGTTGGCTCAGTCTAGGAGTGGAGTTAATACAAGACTATCTCCACTGCTCATTTAGACACACAGTGAATCTTTGTTTTCAGTCTTTTTCTCACCAGGTAGACAAAGCACGGTACTGCCCCACATTGGCAGCCTAACATTTTTTGCAAGTGATAAAAGTTTCAAGATTTGAGGATACCAGCTGCGATTTTCCCTCAGGAACTTCTAACTACCTGTAATTTCCCAGTGAGACTGGTTCTAAATGTACTTAAAAGTGTGCTTCATCAGTGCAGAATCTCCTTTAGATTGCTAACTGCTGCGTGCAATTGTGCACATCCAGTGTCTTTGCACACATTCTCAGGTGTGTAGAGATTTAAAAGATACCGTTCCTAATCCAAAGTGCCTATCCTTTCTGGACACTGTGGATTCTGTCTTTCTGCTTTTCTCTTTCATCACTCAATTACTGGTTGAGAAACAACTCTCAAACTTTACAAAGTTTCTCTCTGAGGAACTGTGAATTTCAGTATATGTATTCTCCTCTTATGGCCCTTCCAACAAATATACTACATATGCTAAAGAGGCCTAAACCCACAAATGCTGGCTTTTTTAGCTCTGAACAATTTTTTTATCATGCTAAAGACAGAATAGTATTCAACATACAGATGCAAGAAAACTGGAACTGCTAGAATATGTTTCAGAGTATGACCAATAGGCACAAGCCAGGGGAAAAGTACAGCCTCCAATTCACTTTCAGAAACATAAGCGGATAAGTATGTGTATATTTCATTTAATAATGTATATATCCTCAGGGAGAGATAAACAGTATTCCTACTTTTAGATCAAAATAGACCAAAAAAAAAATAAAATCAGGAAGACATTTAGTTTCTGGAGTTCCTAACTCTGCATGTAAATTTTCAGTTCATCATATGCTGGAAACTGTCCCTGTGTTGCTGAATAAATCACTCTGTGTTGCTTTGTGTTTGAGGTTTTATTTCTGAATTAGTGATACTCCACACGAAATAGTCATTCTACAAACAAGTAGGAAGACATGTTTAATCAGGGCTTTTAGGAGTTAGAAACTAAAAAAGGCAGTGGAATGTGGTATGTGGATTGGCATGAAAAAGTAGGCAACTTCCTTTTTTTTTTGTTGGAAGATGTTATTTGAGGTCAGGTAGCCCATGTAGGCTGAAGGGGAAAAAAGAAAAAAAAAGCATAAATCCAAACCCCATTGCCTATAATACGTTAAGGAATGGGATGTTTGTGGAGAAATTCTCTCAGCAGCTTAGGTCTTGATTTTGGAAGCAAGCATCTAAATATATGAACTTAAACTGGAAACAGGACATTCTGCACAGTTTTTTGCACCCCAGCATGCCTGAACATAAGGTTGTGAGAGAGGGTTAGCTTTAACAGATTGGAATGTGCCAGTAGTCAGAGGTTGCTGCACCAGTTATGACCATGATTTTGGGACCTAGCCCTGAATGAGCTAGCTGCTGTTGACTGCATTATGATCCACATGTTTTTCACACATTGTAGATTGTCAGTTGAAACACTCTTGTTCTTCTTTAATGACATCCTCAATAAGGGGAATGTATTGGCAGCCGCATCATGTTTTGATGGAAAGGAAGCATGGGTTTTCTTCATTCTAAAATGACCTTCTATGTCTTGAACTTCTTCATATATAAACAAGATACTAATATATTAATAGGTTAAAGAGCATTGTATAACTGAACACATAAAAAAATGCAGAAAGTATGTATATAATGTTTATGGGGTTTTTAATTGGCATGTCAATTCTAACCACAAAAGGGAAATTCTGACAGGGTTTATTATACATGTATTGATATATTTATGGAGGAAATGCTAGCTAATGTATTGGAATCCAACTACTTTTAGAGCTTGTTGCCTCATTTCTTTCTCCTGTAAATGATGCTTTAAGGACACTAGGTTGTAGTTGTTTCATCATGCAAAGATGTTAGCGACACCAAGAGTATTTTCATTTATTTCCTTTTTATAGCTAAAGCAATTTTATAATTGCGAAACTTCTTTTTAATTACCATTGTTATTTCTACAGTGGGAAGCTCACCCTGTTGTGGAATGTTGGTTTTGTTCTTGATTCATTGCCTTCCCAGCTTGTATAATTCTGCATAAGCAATTATTAAAATGTAAACTTGTCTACCAACAAAGCAACCACAGATTTCCACATAAAGATGAGTAACTGCAGAGTCAAGTAGGAAGTGAAAAATTTGAACTTGGGAGGGAAAAAGGAAAGGAAGAGAACACTTATAAATACACTTGGTGGGAGTACAAAGGATGATCAGCCTACCTATCTGGGCCTTGCCCTTCACTTGCTTTGGCTGCCATGTGGCAAGCCAAATCAATTTCCATTCCTCAGATCACCCATCAATGAGGACCATAGCACAAATGGTAGGATAACCATGAAATACATACAGGATATCAAAGTTACAATACTGTTATGAATTCAAAGCATTTAAAAAAGTTATATCTCTGTCAAATAATACATTGCTTAGATAGATTCCACCAGACTTCAGTTTATCCATTTCAGTCAGAAGCCATCAGGAAATAGAAGGTAATGTGTTGTACTAGTTTGCTAGAAAACGGCTTCAAAAATAATTTAAGGAAATGCACAAGGAAAATTATTTTCTTCTGAAGGATATGTTTTGCCCTGCTGTTAGAGCTATATTGTTTCTCTTTTCTGGTCCATTCATGCCTACAGTCATAGACTCAATTTATTGAAACTATGAAGAAACACGTGTTTTCTCAGGATTTGCAACCAAATGGAATACATTCCCAGAGTTACAAAGAGGCTTCACATCTAAAATGTTCAAATAAATCTCCAGTCATAAGAATGCATAATCAAAATACCATAAAGGACATTTTACTAAGCAAAAAAATCAAAACTGAAGTTTTATGTAGTGGAGATTCTTCATGGTGGTGAGAGTTGGCACATGCAATTGTATTAGGAAAGGAAAATAAGCATGCACAGTATAAAGTATTTAGAATGACTAGGCTTTTAATTTTGTTTGGAATTTCCAAGATTAGCTAATCTTCACACAGAGAAGGAAAGAAAAGAAAAGCTTTTTTTTATTATTAAATTATTTGGGGAGAAACAACTACTTTAAACTTTCTTCCTTTATGTGCTGGAGTACAAAGAAATGCTTGGTTGTGTAAGTAGTCTGGGAATGGTAGAATACACTATGTGCTTATAGGGTGTGCATGGTAAAAATGCACTTTATGAACTGTCTATAGGCACAGTATTAATTTAATGAATACTGTCAGCTAGAGTGTTAAGTGCAGTCTGCTTAATGAAACATTTGGAATCTGCGCTGCTGAGAATGTGACCTAAAAATGTTGCCTTTAAACTTTTATATAACCTCATCTTGACCTGGCTGCATTTCAGCTGAAGTTTTCAACAGTCAGTAACTTACACTGTTTCATGTGAGCAGCAGGGAAGACTTCAGACTGAGGGACAGCAAGTTGAGATATTTATTGTCTAAAAAAAGGGAGGAGGAAAAGGATGGAATGAGGAAAACATGAGAACAGAATTTCTGTGAAACTTGGTGACGATGACAGTAAGATTATTCTTATTGTTTGGTTTTACCCTGTGCCCCATAAAACTTTAATCCAGTCATGTGGGGAAAGGAAAGTAGATTACAGTAGAAATTGTTCATACAAAAGAACATACACTAGAACACACTTTTCTAGCAAAAGAGTTTGGGATCAGCACTCAAAATGTGCAGAATGGGAACAAATATTTGGTTTGTAAAAGACCTCAGAAAGCAATACTAAATAATCCTCTTGAGATGGGAGGAGAATCACTGTTAGTATGAGTGTGTCCTATCATATGAAGAGTAGTGGTTGTGTGTTGCAATAGCCAGAAAAACGAACAGTTCCTCTGTTGCTGGAGAACAATACTGGTAATTTTTCCTCTGATGGTGGTCTTTTAAATTTCTTTTCCCCTCTGTCTGGTCTAGAATATGATACTGTCTCTGATAATTTGTTTGAGGGGTAAATGTAGCTGCAAAGATCAAGACTCTGCAGTCATATGAAATCATTAACAGGTTTTTCTACAAAACCCCTCAACCAACCCAGATTTTTATTTTGGCACAAATTCAATCATTAATTGGGTTTTGTTGCCGTTAGTAAATTGAGTAAGATAGTGTTATGCTTTTTGAGGCAGGGTTATTGTTCCAAAGAAAAGTCTGTTTTGAAGTTCTGTTT
>VZTN01000533.1:339-26630 GCA_013400515.1 Erpornis zantholeuca
GCCTTAGTCAGAAATGTGAGTCAGTCTCAAAAGCCTTACAAAGACACACAGTAAATTAATCCTTTCATCTACTTTATTTTCCAAGTACAGGTTCTGCATCTATACTCTGATTTTGTTGGTATGCTCTTAGGTCCTTGCACTTGTGCTGCTCCCTTCCAGCTTTAAAAGGCATCAGTTCCTACATACATCATAAATTACATCATAAGAAGGTATCCAATGGTTTGGAACTAATAGGCGTTACAATAATATGTGATGAATTCCTCAAAGGCTCAACAGAAGCTATGTTTAATAGTCTAACGTGTTCTGAAACTGTTCAGTGATCTCCAAAAGTAGGACCTTGCTCTTATGTTAGTAAGTAATTACACTGTTCAGCTTTTAATTTTCAACAGTTTAGGCTACATGAGTCATTCTGTCTCCCTTTTCTAAGACCCCACAGAAACTGATGCAGTAGCAGTGAAACTGGCCATGCCAAACCCAAGTTTTACAAGGCTTTTTTGAAATGGTATGGGCATCAGTGTAAAATGAAAGTGACAAATTTTTTTTTTCTTGACAATATGAAACTAGAGTCAAGCTTCTAGAATGCATCATCAAGGATCATGTATCTGCAGCATCTTGACATTTTAGCCTGTGGTACTATTATAAAGTCATATGAAAACTATGCAAAGCAAGTACTCCCATGAACCCCACACAGACAGCTTTTGGGCACAGCAGGCACAAAGAATTTGTTCTACCTTGCCTCTCCCAAGATGAAGCACTCACACTGTAAGAATCACAACACGCTTTACAAACAGTTACCAGAAACAAAGACATACCCAAGGAACATATGCTTTAGTAGACTTCCCATAATTTCCACTTTTCCTTTCACAGCACAGAGTTTTTAGGCCCTTGGTCTAACAGCTCCTCACACTCTTGCTTCCCTTCAATTGCCTCAGCTTGACAGAAACCAAGCTACACAAGACCCATGCATATTACAGCCAACAAGTGACTCCAGCACTTGTGCATCCTCAGTTTCTGCACTGGTCCACGTAAGTCTGCAAATAAACCCTGTCATATGCTTTTTCAGCATAATCTAAAATAATCTGACAGTCAATTTAAGGGTGGAATTTCAATCTTTCAGGGGAATTGTGGAAGGCCTGTGAAAAATGATGGCCATTTCAGTTGCTGGTACCCTCAACACAAAGTTGGCAGAATTATAGCCAAGTTCAAAGATGACTGTAACCCATTTTCCCTCACTGGATAAATTGTGCTTAAAAGCAAACCCAAATATGAGACAGAGGCTGTTCTGAGTACACTTGGTGAAAGCCAAAGTTGCACTGTGTAATTACCATTAAAATGTAAACTGGCTCGCAGCCAGACACTGTACTGTCCCTTTAGAACTTCTCCAGGGCTAACCACATTCTGGTTTTCTCCTGTATCTCAGTAATTGTCAGTGATCTTGAAGACAAAAGCTTCACTTTCTTAACCTTTATGTGTATTTTACTATCTTCAAAGTGTCCGCAAACATTAAAGTCTATTCTTTATGTGAAGATAAGCTAATTCTCTGGTGAGCCCCTCTAGGACACAAAGAACTTCTCACATAATGCAGCAGAAAACCTTTTTTCAGAGATTTCATAGAGAACATTGCACATCATATGAGAGAGTACCTAGGTAACCTTGCTGTTAAAGAAAAATTAAACAATTTGGTGGGAGGAATGGTATCTTTACAATGAGTTACTTCAACCTATACACAAGCCACCTGGAAGGAGTGGCAGAAAACAGCTGCATGACACATTGGACTGTGGTGTCTTTTTCTAAAACATGGACAGGACTCAGCCTACTGTTCTGTATTTCAGATTATTAAGCACAAAATCATGCAGATTTTGGGGTTTAGTTTTTTATCTTATCCTAAGACAGATTTTAACAATCAGGACAGAAAGCTGTGCTGGCAAGTATCAAGTTAAAATAACTTACTCTTTTTAAAAGGAACTTGGATCTGCAGGGCTATGCTCAAAAAACCCCAACCAAACAACAGACTAGCAATATTAGTAAATCTGTTGCTATATTCTTTATGTTTGTTTTATTCTTTTGTTTTTATGTAATTTTTCTTCTTTTAATATACAATAGTATGAGCCACCCTTAGGATCTGGCTCCCAAAAGTATGGAACATCAAAAACTTACCTTTACTGATTGCTCAGCAAAATCACACTCAAAATAAATTTGCTGTTACCATGGCAAAAGCTAATTTAAACATCAGAATAAAAAGCCTGTAAAAAAGGTATCTTAAAAATCTAAACTGGGCAAGTTATTTTATAAAATATTACATTTTACTATTCGGGTTTCTAAGCAGCCAAGAGTGCACCAATAAAAACATGTATCAGACTAAGAGAAAAGTGATTTCTTCTGAAAGACAACTTTGTTTATGATGCAAAAACATTTGACGTTTTTGCACTTGACCCAGGCTTCAAGGGGACCCATGTATATCTGGCTCTTCCTATATAAAAAGGACTTCAAAAGCAATGGAGTTCTTTTCTCTGGAATACTTAGGGGAGCAGCTTGTTTTTAACAGCCATCCCCAGAAACTGGATAACTAATGATCTCTGGTGAAAGCCAAGAAAATATTCCCTACCACTCCATGTATTACAGTAGGCATGGTTTTATAGGAACAGCAATTTTAGGCAAATGACACCTACTTCATTTAATTCTGAGCATTCTATCTATGTGTTTAGTCCAGCCCGAGTTTGTTTTGAAAACTCAGTATTTAACAAAAGGGCAGATTTACTCTAGAAGTTGCCTCTCTTGACTGACCTGTTTTCTCAAATTCTTCAGCAAAATACGGGTCATTGAGATCAACATCAGGGGGAAGTTCATCTTCACTCTCTTCTCTCTCAGCAGTAGCCTGTAACAAAGCACAAACATTATTTTAATCAACATGTAACTACTACTCAAGTTTCACTGGAATGAGATGTTCTGTGAATAGCTACGAAGATGAAAACTGAAATACTGTACATGGGACATCATAACACCAGAGTACACTAAAAATTGATAGGAAAGACAAATCAACAATTTCAACTCTCTTTCACACATTTTTGTTAGGCATATCCCAAACTGATGCATCAGACAACCATTCCAACAAATTACAGAATCAGAACTGTTATGTCCTTACTTTATGTTCCACAAAAGCTCTGCTTGGGGACAAACTTGAGGAAGAAATTCATTTTGTGGTGCAAATTTAAAAAACTGGAGTTTGGATTTAAAAGAACAAATTTTCTTACTGGTAGTAGTGTGTCCTACACCTTAATTCTTGACTTAATTTATCAAGCTGAACAAGAATGTTATGCTAGTCAAAGTTGCTCTGCCACAGAATGTAAAATGTATTACTCCATTTTGAGTGCTCATCAGCAAAGAAGTTACTTAAAGAAGTTACTCATCAAGTGCCAGTTAAAACTAACTGACATACACAGAGCAACTCAAGGTGTAGAGTTTACTCGTAGAAGTGTAATTCAGCAACGTGAGTTATATTGAGAGTAATTTAAGACTTTAGAGAACCTAGATTCTGCATGCCACATGCCTTTTTTTTTTCCTCCTGCAATTTGAAATTTGAATAGTTCTTTGTAGCTATTAATTCTTTGCCATTACAGCTTTGGGAAACAAGTCTGTATTATTTCAGCCCCAAAATTTCCAAAACTACAATTATCATTGTCATAACAACTTTGAATTGATATGTCCACAGTAGCAAAAAGATCACTCACTTCTAATGCATTAAAAATACAAATTCAAGCAAATTATTATTATTATGACTAATTTATCTCTACAGCAGCACAAGTGGATAAAGGATGTTTTGTGTAAGCATATGTATGGTCAGCAGTATGCTGAATGTCCTTTTGCTGTGTAGGTTTGATGAAGTACTCCCAGTACTTCACATGAGTGACCATTCCATATTCTAACCTTAAAATAGCACTGGCAGCTGGGCAATTTATTTACCCGAAACAAACATTAACAACAAATTAAGAAAACAAACAACTCCCCCTCAAATGGCCAGTATAAACATTACCTTTCTCTTTTTCTTAAGAATTCTTTTTTCTTTCTTCTTCTCTAGATATTTTTGCCATGGAGTCAAGTTATCCTTTCCTTCCAACCTGTTTTTGACCATTTCTTCAGCAGTTTCTTTGAGGCCTAGAAAAAAAAACCATAGTAAATTAAAAAACTGTGAAGAATCTGAATTTTTAAAAATCAACTGTTTTCTCCTTTGTATAAAAACAATCTATCTTTTCTTCAACAAGTCTGTGGAAACAAAATAAATATTGCTTAAAAAAACATCTTTATAAAGAAAATCACTTCACAGGATGTGTTTTTCCAAATAAAACATTCCTTCAGTAAAAACTGTACAAGAGTCAGAAGAAGAGCTTGCTGTGTGGTATCTGATTCCTGCTGTTCCTCAGAAAGGTCTCTTCTCCAGACATTTAATTGTGCAGTCTACAGATGCCAGAATGAGTAACACAATAAAACCAACAGAGCCCTTATGCCTAACATACCACACTATCATAAGTTAAGATTCCTTATTAGTTAAGTTGCTGAAACTTTCCCTCTGTGACAATGCTGCAGGATCTCTGGTGACCATTGTATTCTTCATTCTAGAAAGTACACATAGAAGTGCAACATGTCTTGTTCTTAATAATTCTGGCCTAACAGGATAAGACAGTTAAGTCTGGGTGTGTTAATTAGGTTTAGATTAAATTCTGTAATTTAGCACAGACACCCACTGTTTCAATGCCCAACACTTGCACCTGCATAGATAAGTGTGTCCCAACCTTTAATCTTTTTGTAAATCAAACAGAATGAAGTTTTCTATAATATGCATCATTAGAGTATTCAATGATGTAAGAATATCACCTTAAAAATAAATCCATTAAATAACAGGAGCATTCCCATTTTACATGTAGAATAGTTAAATCAAGAATAAGCACTTAATTTAAAACCCATCTTCTAATTTTGGTAAAGAATTCCACAAATGTCAGGAATTACTTTTCCAAAATTCATTACATCACAGAGCACTTGGATGTTATGAGGATGAAAACTGATTTCAGATGCACCTTATATGTTTTCAGCCCATTTTTGACAAGATGGGCACTTGCAAAAACAAAATTTCATGATCTAAGGAGATTAGGTGACTTGTCTTGCAATGCACTGGAGCACAATCCAGTGGCAGAAATAGAATCCACTTCCCTGGCAGGAAGTAACAGCCTGGGCAATGAAGTATTCTTCTCCTAACTGCAATTCCTTGCTTCATTCACTACACAGTTTTTTTTAACTTCTGTAACAAATCAGTCAGACATCCTACAGGTAACATCATCTCCCTCAAAGTGACTGAATTATCTTGGGAGTTTGTAGGAATCCTCTTTCTGCTTTGCCTTCCAAGCCTGATATTTGTTGTCTCTTCCCCAATCCTAGTGATCTCTCTTCAGCATTCTCTTCTGCCACCCCAGACCAGCCCTGACCTGACCACATCCTACTCTCCCACCCCTCATTCCAGTTTTACTGCTTAGAAATCATACTCAGACCTCTCCAGGTGTCTTAGACTAGATCCCATGCTTTCTCCCTGATTTCCCAGTTGCCAAGTCCCCATTCCTCATTATTCCTTTCAGCTCTCCTCAGTATGGAGGAACTGAGAACAGTGATCATGATGGAAGAAACAGGCAGCTTTCACAGACAGTTCTACCCATCCCGAGAAGAGCAGGCCGAACATTTTTCTGAAAAACTGCAAACACTAATCCCTGTTTTTGTGCTTGTTGACACTCCAAAAATAATTCCAAGGCTGAGGAGCTGGTTACAATTTGTCTGAAATACGAAGTGTGGACAAGATCTAAAATCATATTAAACCATAGAACCATAGGAGGAAAAGAGTGGAGCAAAAACAAGATAAAGGATACTTCTACTACCCTGGAAAGGCACCAGAATGAACAGTAAGTGGCAAACTGTTACGGCCACAAAAATTGGTACTTAACCATCAAACAAATCAGAACCACGATAAAGGAAGGATTTTGCATAGGTTCACTAAAAACATGCCATTAAGAAACACTCATATAACAAGAACAAATATTTAGTTATCTTCAAAGTCCATGAAAGCAGAGTCATCAGCTTCCTTGAAATTGAACCACTTTGGATACTTTGTATTTATGGAAAAAATTACTGGTCAGGTAACAACCTTGCAGCTTCTCTTTGAAGACAGTAAATACAGAATTAAAAAAAAATATATGTCACATCTCCAGCAAAAGAGAGACCCAAAATCTGAAAGGAAGTTACAATATTTCTGATTTATTTGCCTGGAAAATGGAATCATTTGATCCATCTGGCATTGAAGAACTTGGAGGAAAATCCAACCCTTTTCTTGTGGTATTTGGCAGTCTCATGAAAGGCATTAGAGTTTCTCCACAGATTAGAATGGCTTAGAAACTACTGTCCAGACCACTTCCCGAGAATAAGAGCATATTTAAGTGGTCAAAAGGATTTTGATTGCAGAAGGGGAAAGGAATTGCCTACTTTAGGTAGAAATATTAGCTGGCCATAAAGAGGTCTAACTTATATACCCTTATTGAAATGGATTTTTCTTAGAATAAATGAATCATAATAGTTTTATTTAATCTTCACAAACGAGAGCAAGAAAAGAGAGGAAAAAGGTCATCTACATTAGCATGCAACGAAATCATACATCAGCTAAAGGATTAAATGTGTGGTAAATACTACAACAACCCTAAATACACTGCTGTTCACACTGGTGGGACAGCGAGCAAGGGGGGCAGGCCAGAATTTTTACTTTGGCAAACACTTAGTTTTGAAAACTTGTGGAAGTTTAACAGCTGCAACTGTCACTGTTATTAGAGGCTAGAAAGACACATTTCTGTTCTCAGGAAACCTAAATGAGCAAGTTCATCTTGCATGTAATGCCTCACCAGAAAAATGAAACACCTTGTTGCAGGTAGCTGAAAGGAACAGCAAATCGAAATACTCTGATAACATCAGAATTTGTCAGCCCCAAAGACAGTAAAAGTGCCTGTGAGAACCCACCACACGCAGCAGCTGTCAGGTGTGACCCCCACACAGCTCAGCACGTGCTGCTTCGTGCTGCAGGAGGTGTCCAGTCGGGACACACTCAGCAGTGATCCAGAGGGGGATACAGATTCCATATGAGCATTTCTGTGCTTGGCATAATCTCTAACTGTACAGCTGGGCTTCACTAGGCACTCTGCAGACACCATAGCCTTCTGTTCTACTTCTGACAAAAACAAATTTGAAATTTTCCTCCAAACCTAGCTAAGTATTTATATCTCATTCTTACCAAAGGAAAAACAGTCCAAAACCCCCCCCAAAAACCTGGCTGAATATCATCAAGAAATGTAGCTGTGGTCTTCTCTCTCTCCACTTTCTAAGGGGAGCTTTGGGAGCTGGATAAGGATAGTAATTGTTGCTTAAATAAGATATGATTAAGAAAACAGATGGATGCTTAAATATAACACTGATTTTGTGCCTAGAAGAAACAGACCAAAGAGAGTTGGAACTACATCTAATTTATTTTTGCTGGCACTGTGGTTTATTTAAAACTATTATGATTCAAAAATAACTGAATCATTGACAAAGTATGCTTTCTATAACCATGTGTAAATAACTGTGCCAAAACTCAAAATTTTAATTAATTCAAATATCTGCCTTTCAATTGAAAAACCTCCCAGAGTTAACTGTTGTAATTCTTCCATGTATTAAACATTTGGGCAGGAAAAAGATTTTGCAATAAGTCAAGCACATTAAGGCAGAACTTGATAATAAAAATATTTCGACAGACATAAAAAAATTAAGGAGTCTTCGGAGATTACAACAAAAACTATTTTTGAATGCCCAGAATGCTCTGACTGAACATAAATGGTTTTGAAATTTAAATAAGCACATTTATTCAAGGAAAAAATAACAACTAATGCTTTTCCCTCCCATAAGGAAGCACAGCCTCAAGCATATATATATTGCCAGAGCTATGAACTACTGTTCAGCATGTGCTGCCTATGCTCCACCATATAAAAAACTTATATAAAAGAGTATCCTCTTCAGGTATACAGGACCTCTTCTCCAAATGCTGCCTGAAATCAGTAATGGCTGAATTTTTGACTCAAAAACAAATTTAAGACACCCATTTTCACTTTTAGGACTTGTGTTTTGGACAAAACCATATTGCAAGGGTTGATAGCCAGAAGTGGCACTGCTGATCTTGTGGAGGTGAACAGTCTCTAACAAAGGCAAATGAACCTCTGCTCTTCAATAATCCTCTCACTTTTTCAGGGTAAGAAATGAGGAAATGTTAATGTATACTGTAAAGTCATAGTTGCTAAATTAACACCAAATACTATAAACTACTCATGTAAAATTCATTATGCACACATGCACCCAAAATGGTATTTTGAACCCAAAATTATATGAACAAACCTGACCCTGCACATGGACATCCAGCTAAATTTAGACAAAGTCAGTCAAATTTATCAAGATTGGGGTTTTCTTTGATTGTTTGGGTTTTTTTACCATCCCTCCCTCAAAAGAGATGAGGACATGGCAAAAGTCCTAGGAGTCCTACAAGAAGGTGCAGTAGGGAAGGGGTTGGACTAGGTGTAAATAGGTAACAAATCCAATTTTCTAAAGTCAAATTCCATTGCAAAGAAACAGGAAGTCCATGCATTAGGGAACTGGATTCCATCACTACTACAGTTAATACTCCATTTCTACTAAATGTTAATGCAATTGATTCGTACCATGCAAGGCACAGTCTTAAGCCTCTTAGAAAACTTCTTGCTCTCTCAGGGCAAGCAAGGCTGAAAAGTTTCCTTTGCTCTCCCTTAAAACAATTTTCCATCTCCTAAAATGAATCATTTTCTCTACATTCCTGACTATCTTACCACCTTAAGTTGCTTGAACTTTTTTAAATTTACAGAACTTTTTTCATACAGTTTGCAAAATTCTTCAAGAAACAGAATGCATAACAAAAAGAACTCCAAACGTGCTTTTCAAAACCAACACAAAAAATGGTTGCTTTAAACAACACATAAATAAATATAAATACAAATATGTGAATACAAAACACACTCCTAGCTGGTTCACCTGTGGTTTCCACCTTCAATCTGAAAGGTGGCAACAAATCTCTGTAGAAATCTTATAAAGCTACATATGTATGAGAACTCCTTGGCCTTCAATGCTCAGTGACACAATGAATTAACCACTGAGTGAGCAACATCATGAATGCAAGTACTGACACGCTGTGGACAGACAGAGTACAACGCTGTGTCAGTGAGCACTTGTCCTGGCTGCATGATACATGCTTTATCAAAAAGATTTTGACAGAATTCATGTCAGAAATTATTGGAATTATAGAAGCATGACTGAAAGCACACAACTATTTTTAATGCCCATGTATCCTTCTGAATACAGATCTTATGAAGGAACAAGAATAAAATTGCTCTGTTCAGTTTAGTCCATTTCAGTGAACTGCTACAGACCAGAATATTTCAAACTGAGCAGAACTTCTATTCAGGAGAAGTTACCCAAGTGAACTCAGAGTAATATTTGTGTAAATCATATACTTAGATATGCATTCCTAGCTGGACTTAGCCCATCAGCAGTGAAGGGCCTGGATTCTGGTACACATCAGCTCTTGCTATTTGCAGTAACAGGTCAGGGCTGTGTCCTGACAAAGGCTGCAATCCCACACCTGCTGCACCTGGCTGCTCCCAACAAGGGAATGTCACACTTCCCTAGTCTTTCAGCTGCACCATTTAACCCTCTGAACATTTGCCTATCTGACGTGCTAACTCAGTGGAAAAGATCCAGATCTTTTCTTTTCCAGAGTAATTCTGTTATTTTAGAAGACAAAATTAGGCTTGCAAAGAGACCTACCAAGTGCCAGGGCTGGTACAGGCAGTCAGAATGAGCTCTGGGCCAGGATCAAGGCAATGCCAGAGTGAAAACCTTTCTCTTTATGGAGGTAGAGAGCTGTTACACTGGCTCACTATATCCCAGGGAAAGCATTCAGTCTGAGTAGTTTTTTGTCATAAAGAAAAAAATGAACTAGACACTGGGTTTTGGCTGTCAGAATGAGTTCTGCTGGGATGCTATATGGTGAAGTTACCTTTCATTAATTTCCAGACATTAATCTGGATGCCACTATTCCCCAGCCTTTCCTGGTACCTTGCTTTCTCCCAGAGCAGTTTCACTGGAAGGTCAGACTTCTCCCTCTTCTGCTCCCCTAAATCTTTAACATTATGCAAGCAACATTTCCAAACCACTCTCCTCTAATTATACACTATGTTTCCAAATCATACTGGTTTTCATTTTTAAAAGTGCAAGTATGTTTTATGACTCTATAGAAAACACATGAATTCTACTTTAAAAAGTCTATAAAGTGATAATTGAAAAAGCAAGTACAAAAAATCCTGGCAAAAAAAAAATCTATAAAGAGAAACTTGCAGCTGAGGAACTGAGTTCAGTCATGTTATTTCTTCTATTTCTCTCACTGTAAACAATCTGGATTTCAATTTATGGGTAAAAAAGGGTTGGTTTCTCCTACTATAAATTCAGCACCTTACACTACATCCCTGTCAGCAGACCAATACTGCATATTCTCCAAGGCAGGAAAAGAAAAAAAATAAACCTTACCTGGAACCCATTTAATCTCCATTCCTATATCCTTTTCTTCCTGTTTTTTCTCTTTCTCTTGGATACTTTGCAAAAGTTCTCTGTACTTGGCAATTTGCTCTTCATCATCTTTTTGGCTTTTCCTTGGTTTGTCATCTTCCATTTCATTAACTACATCACCATCTAGGAGGAGAGAGCAAAGTTATCACAGAGAGCCTCAAGAAAGATTGTAACCAAAATTAATCTTTAGGAAATAAACCTAAGACACACACATTATTTCTAGAAGATAATATAAAATATTTTCATCTCTTATTACCCCACAGAGTAACCAGTTTAAGAATTCCCTTATTTTGATGAAATAAAAATAGTATCTGAAAAGACAAAAGAGAATTTGTCCAGTAAAGGAAATCACTGACTGGGCACAGCGTCCTTTAATGTATTTTAAAATTATTAGAGTCCCTTCCAGCAGAGTAGTAGCCAAATTTCCAAAACCAGTGATGTAAAGCATTTTGAAAATAAAATGCTGCTTTCTGACAAACTGCAAGTCTGTAAAAGAGATAAATATTCAATGCCTTAATCTTCAGTGACTTTCCTGAATGAACAAATGAAGCAAGACAGAAAGAGGGCTTCTTTCTTCCTTTTTTTTTTTACAGAAGAAAATCAACAAAAATGTTACAGTAAGCTTTTAAACAAATATTTCAGTGAAAAGACTTGAAAAATGCTGCAGCTCTACTAACTGTAGAAACCTAGGTTTGGGGCAGGCTCATCTTTCCTTTTTCTCTGGATAAGCTGTAAAGCTGTGCTTCCCACAGTACTGAATTGCATGGGAAGCATAACTGGTGTCCAGAAACGTATCACAGTTGCAAGTCTGGTCTTTGGCTAAAACTGAGGTGTGACAGCCTTCTCTCTCCATTCCATCACTGCAAGACGCTGGTTGGTGGCTGGAGGCAGTAATCTTTACTGTTCATAAAATCACAGAACCATTTAGGTTGGAAGACCTTTAAGATTGTTGAACCCAACTGTCAACCCAGCACGGCTAAGCCACCACTGCATCATGTCCACAAGTGCCACATCTCCATGGCTTTTAAATACCTCTGAGAATGGTGATTCAGCCACTTTCCTGGGCAGCCTGTTCCAATACCCACAGCCTTTCCCTCATTAACTAAGAGGGTTACCCTCTCATAAAAGAAGATTCATTTAGTCAAGCAGGAACCTGCCCTGCACAAACCTTTGGTGACTGGC
This sequence comes from Erpornis zantholeuca, assembly GCA_013400515.1. NCBI lineage: Eukaryota > Metazoa > Chordata > Aves > Passeriformes > Timaliidae > Erpornis > Erpornis zantholeuca. The sequence goes on from VZTN01000533.1 coordinate 12,223, forward strand.
CTGAGCCCCTGGTTGTCCTGTAGGTGCCACACGATGGCCCTCAAGATGACCCACTCCATGACCTCCCCAGCATCAATGTCAGGCTGACAGGCCTGCAGTTCCCTGCACCCTCCTTCCAGCCCTTTGTGTAGATGGGCATTACATTTGCTAATTTCCAATCGACTGCAACCTGATTATCCAGGACTGCTGAAAAATGATGGAAGGTGGCTAAGTGACCAAATCATATCTGCCAGCTCCCTTAGTACTCTTGGGTGCATCCCATCTGGCCCCACAGACTTATGTGTCTCTACAGTACAGCAGGTCACTGGCCATTTCCTTTTGGATTAAGGGGGCTTCTTTCTGCTCCCTGTTCCTGCCTCCCAGTTCAGGTACCCAGAGAACCGGTGTTACTATTAGAGACCGAAGCAAAGGAGGCATTAAGTACTGCAGTCTTTCCCTCATCCGTTGTCACTGTGCTTCCCTTTGCATCCAGTAAAGGATGGAGATTCTCCTCAGCTCTCCTCTTATTGCTAATGTATTTATACAAACAATTTTTGTCTTACTTGCCAGTAACCAGGTTAAGTTCTAGCTTGGCTGTGACCCTTCTAATTTTCTCCCTGAATAACCTCACAGCACCCTCCTAGTCCCCCTGAATTGCCTGCCCCATCTTCCAAAGTTCATAAACCCTCCTTCATTTCCTAAGTTCCAGCCAAAGCTCCCTGTTCAGCCAGGCTGGGCTCATTCCCTGCCGGCTCATCTTTCACACAGCACATGGGGACAGTCAGCTGCAGCTGCTTTTCCACTCTCCTCATCAGAAGCCGAGATCTAAGAAGGAAGCATCTGCTCATCCAGAAAGCAAAAGGCAACCCTGTTTTGAAGACAAGTAGAAAAAGTAGACATTTGGTTGTTTCTTCCTCCTAGTGTCCTGAGAAAGAAGAAGCTGTACTGGATGGGAACTGAAGAAATCCTTAAAAGAAGATCCCTAGAACTTGGATAGGCAAGGGGCTACCAGTTTGTATTTATCACTCATTTTGCTAGGAGAAATTTAAGTGCCAAGGCATATTGTCACTCTTTCTCATTTAGATAAAACTTGTATTTCTTCTGTCAAATCTAACAGTTTTAAAACAAATGTTCAACATTGCCTTCAAAAGAACTGTAGGAGCTTTTAATTCTGTAAGCAAATAAAGCACATTTGACAACAGCTGCAAGAAAGGAAAGTGAGCTGAGTATGTTCTCAAAGTTTGTTCAGAGTTCAAATAGCCTTGTCAGTGGCTTTCAAGTATCACGCTGTATTGCACAACATCAGGAACCACTTTCTGATGGATATTAAGGCAGCAGTGCTTTCTGCCAAAAGCTTGTTCAAAGGCTTTTTGAACAAAACACACAAACCAGAAAGTTCTGGGGCATTAACCACTGCACTGCAAGAGAAATACAATCAACCTGGGAAGGAGTAAAAGGCAAAAACTGATGAAATTTAGAGTATAAAATAAAGTATATTCTTACTGTTTTCAAAAGAAAGTAGTAACAGAAGTGCTAAAAGATTTAAAAGAAGAAAGTTCAAATCATTAGGCTGGTCAGAAACATTCCAATACAACAATTTGTTTTTAAAAGATTACATAAATACAAAATATAACCAAATGCAGAGGTTCAATGTATTAAATTGGTGTTTGGCAGCTGAGATCACGTTCTTGTAATCACAGGGTTGTGAAGAGATCATGTTCTTAGTTTAAGAAGATCATCTTGCAATAGCTGAGTAGATGACTCCTTTTTTGAAAAAAACTCAGCCTTAGAAACTAACTTCTAGCAGATATCTGAGAAAAGGTCTGCTGCAAAGTTGAATTTTTTTTTTTAAAGATGAGGGGGGATTTTCTTTCCATGATGTAATGGCAAAGCAGAAAACTCAGCTACTGGCTTGGATGCCGATGGCCATACCATAAAAATTGCCTTAAATGTCTCAATTCTATCCAGGGTAGTTATTTAAATTCAGATAGATAAAAAATAAAGACCAAAATACCTACAATGCATGTAGACCTACAGAATTAAAACTAAATGCTTCACACTCCAATGTTCAAGAATCAAGTCTGAGGTAGAGGTTTTTACACTACACTACAGCATGATATGAAAACTTAAATGTATTGGCTTCAGTCTTGAGCCAGAAAACAATGACAAAGAAAACACTGGGGTTAAACTCCATTTTCCCATATTCTAAGCACTTCCTGAACAAGGAGTTGTGCAAATCCCATTAGTTCATCCCATTAGTTCCCAATGATAATAAAAAAATGGAAAAATTTAGAATACAAAAAGAAATTTATTCAAAGCCTGTCAGAGTTGATGACTTTTTGTAAGACTTTTCAGGAAGAAAAGATACTGGAAGAAGAAAATGCAAACAGAGAGATAACAGTAAATGAATGGTAAACCTTAAATTATGGCATTTTCTTAGAATTTTTGCATTTTCTTTCAGGTCTGTGTAGTCTAACCATTGAGGAGTGTGCACTGGGTGTAGTCTTTAAAACTCCCCTTGCAAACCAGGGGAGTGTTGTAGCTGTGGCCTTTAAGCACCTGTCAGTGCAGAGGTGACCTGGCATCACTAGAGCCATGCCCCTGAGCCAGCCAGACCCAGGCCAAGGTTAGCTCTCTGCCAGTCAGGGACAGTCCTGAGGAGGGACTCACTGGCCTGCAAAAACACACAGATGTGTTCTTCAACTCCAAGTTACTGGACACCTCCAACAGTTTATATGAACTTCCTAGAAGAAATGCTGACATGACCCTTCTTGGCCTTCCAAGCATCTTTTATTACAAAACAAATCCAAGCCCACAGTTCCTGCAAACATGCTTTGGAAAAGTATCCAACACCTGCATCAGTTGTATCCAGTTTCTGATGCTTCACAGAAGGAAAATAATCAGGTTGTGGTATTTGTATTCTGAAATTCCCATGAAATTCCACCTAGGCTTGGCCAGCTCATAAACTCCTAAATCCTCTTGCTTCTTCTTTCCAGAGACAATAATAAGTAACTGCATGTTCTACTTCTGTCACCCTCTATTGCTTAGCCTTCTGTAATAGCTCTAGCAAATATAAACACATGTGGATACTGTTCATTTTTATGAGAAAAAGGCTGTATTGTTATCTAATAAAATGCTATATGTGCATTTAAATTTATATATGTAGTCATGAGTTATTGCACCAAATAGTTTCCAGAACTGCAAAAAGATTTAATACCTGGTCTGATTCTATTTAACTTTAATTACTGAAAATAAGATTTAGCAGCATTGTTTAAACAAGAACTCCTCCCCCCCCCACCACCACTATATTTCCTTTCTCTCTGGAAAGGAAATGCACCTCTGGCATCGAGGCAGCAGCACAAAACAAAGACCTACTGGGTTTGTGGACTCTTTTATTGGAAGTCAAATACCACAGGAGACTGGGCAGGGATCTACATGGAGTTCCCTACAAGCTCAGTGGTGTTCAGGAAGTGTTTGGACAACTCTCAAGTTAAACTTTTAGGTTGCCCTTTATGGAGTCACAACTTGGACCCAATGATCCTTGTGGGTCCCTTCTAACTCAGGATATTCTGTGATTCCATGATTCTACCAAGACCAGCTAATTAAAAAAAAAATCCTATAAAAGTATTTTCTCATATAGTCTGCTTCAGTCTTTGTGTGCCGTGCAAAGCAGAACAGCAGAAAATATGTTGCACTTGCAAAGGTAAAAAAAAAAAAAACAGATGAAAAGCTTAGACATAAACCCCTTTAATGCTTAATATGAAGCATATTTAAAATGCCATACACTAAGTCACTGGTGCTCATTGTCAAAATAACAATTATGGGCTGGATTTAATGAATGCTGCAAACACTTCCTAACTGGGATAAATGCATCCAAGTAAGAGAAAATTCAGGAGCAATGTAGAGGAGAAATTTTATGCTGTGAACCACAACATCCCAGGTCATTGAAATCCTTGATGTTACAGAACTGTTGTTTAACAGTAACACTAACATTCATGATGCACATATTTTAAGTTGAAAAATTCCATGAAAAAAAAATAAATTCAACAGGCCAACAAAAAGCTGTTTATAAATAAAACAGTAAGTTTGAAAAGTACGAATAGAAGTCCAGGACATTTTTTCCCTCCTTATCAGACTCCTACATTTCCATTCAAGCAGCTGACATTGATTTTTCCCATTTGTGCATAGCACCACGTAATTCTGCTGGATGGAACCCTGACATATGGAATCTTGTTTTGTATCACATAACTGAATGGATAAAATGTCAGGAACACATTAAAGACATGACAACATAATTCCTCTATTATTAACTTATTTTTCAAAACATCGTTTGAATCTAGACATTTCCAGGTTTAAAATTTATTAGTGTGATAGGATTATTTAAGGTCAGTTTTTTTCCTTCCTAACAATGGAACCTTACTCTTTAAAATTTCTGAAGTGTTGTTCCCATGGATATTTGCTTTCATCACCACCCTATCACAGATGCACTTCTTTAACATCATGGTAGCCTTGTACATGAGAGGAGATGGAAATGCTTTACTCTGCATCCCCTGGTCCCCTTTACAGACTTCACTAAGCATTGCTAGAGAAACTAAAGCTCATGACGGTGCAGTTTGTGAGTCTTTATGTCAGATGAGAAACAAATTATCCCTGCCAAGATACTGCCAAGCTGAGTTTGCTGCCACAAGATGTCCCAACTCTATAACCAAAGAAATCTGTCATGTTTTTTTGCATGCTCCAAGCTCATCTCTGATTGCAGCAACCTGCTTTAATGCAGTATAAATCAATTTTAACATCTGTTTGAAAGACCTAATTAAGGCTTAATGAAATTTTATTTGCCTTGTAATCTAGGCTGTATATATTAATAAGAGCAGGAATTTTCGAATGAAAACAAGCAATTTAAATAAGGAATTTAAACACTGGAGCACCATACTCAAAAGACTCATGTACCTTACAAAGTTATATGATATTCTCTTTACATTCTTAAGCAGTACATGAATTAAAAAGCATTTGAAAGATGTTCCTGTTCATTTAGTCATTAACCACCTTCCATTTCAAACTAGGACTTTCTATCTGAGAAGAAAACACTTCAAGTTCTATGGGTCTGTTATTTATCTCAGCAATTAGTAGATTTTAAAAGCAGATATTGCCAAACTTGACAGAGATGTCAAGGTACTGTGAAAAAAAAGAAAAAAGGGGCTAGGAGGAGAAATAAGAAATAAAAAAGCAAGAAAATTATTTTCCACTTAGAGGTGCAAGCTCCTATTCAGAAAGCAGCTACGATAGTCCAGTGGAAGGTGGTCTTTAAGGTCACAGTCTGAACCATTTAGGGATTCTGCTCAAGGGCTCAATCCTTATACAACAAATACAACACTGTCCTTGTAAAAGATGATATTCAAAGCATTTTCTATAGATATGACATTTAAATGCTTAAATAATTTGTGTTCAAAACCCTGCAGCTAATGACTTTGCATACAACACTTATCACCAAAGTACCTTGCTGCTGTTCCTCCTCTTCTTCACTTGATGAAGCCAAGTAAGCTTGAAAATCCATGTCAAGAAGCTCCTCTTTGTTGAAAGTTCTGCTGAGTGATGTTACTCGCTCATGATCTGTCTCATCCCATGTAATATCTACCTTAAAAATAAGAATGCCAGTTGTAGAAGCTGGAACACTAAACATTAACATTTTCTTTATAGGAAATACTATTTTGTACCTTTCATTCAAGGCACAATATAAACCTGTTAGTCATGCTTTCTACAGTAACTCACTATAATAATCATTTAGTAACAGGAATTTAATTTTAACATTTTGGAATTTATTCTACAGTCAGTTGCAATGAGTTTGAAGAAATCTCCTCATGCACTGAATGGTTCTCTAACAGCAGGTCCCACAACACAAAACCTCTGTAAGCCAAATTTCCTTTGTGGCAGCAGATACTGGTGTTGAAGCAGCCACCAACTCCTCTCTTTTCCTCTTCCAGCAGCAATTCACTGCTGGAATCACACACAGATTGCAGAGGGGACAATGAAAGTGTTTGCGCAACTGTGCCCTCAACCAGAACGTGAAACAGATCTGACTGAAAAATCATCCAGCAGAAAGTAGTTATTTCTCAACTGATCACTTCTCCAATCTGGTTCACTTCATGGCCAGATGGAAATTTTGGCTGTCAGTAGGACAGGGTAGGAATGAATTGCTACAAGGAGGGGAAGCAACTGTTGAAGCCTGGCACTACCACCAAAAAGGGTTTTACTGATTTATACACTAACATCCATTTTAGGCAAATTAAAACTTTTAACTGTAAATAATAAAGTAATTTCATGTGCAACTTGCCATAGAGATATAATGAGGTCAAAATTCAGTATTTAATTTGTAACAGAGAAGCCCAATCTCTTTTAAAATCCAAACTAGGGTTGCAACTTGTGGGTTCATAACATGCCTAAATCTTTTAATACATTTGATGTCTTTATTTTGAAATGGTGGAGATAATCAGGAATCTTTTCCCCAGTACATATATAATTCACAAACTGACAGCAAAACTAAACAAATAAGAAAAACATTATGAAAACACTGTAAAGATACCTTTGATGTTCCCATAGCAGCAGATGTGAAGTACTTTGGCTTATAAGCAGCTATGTTCACTTCTGAGGCTACATCTTTTGGCTTATCATCAAATGTAACATTATCTGGAATAAATCTTAAAGGCAAATAAAACATGTTATTCTTCAAATACATTGGGAAATTGCATAGTATAAACAGTCTAAGCTTTCATGAGTATGGTACATCAGCATGAAAGAATTAGTTAAAATAAAAAGGGGGTAAGCCTGAAAAAGGAACAAAAGAAATGGACAAGTACTCCACACATGCAAGATTCATTGCCTGGTTTCTGCAGATCTGTTCCACAGGTTCTCAGTGTATAACAACACCCTGTTTGGGAAGTATTTCAATTTTCAGTCTGGTATAAAGAGGTGGGGTTTTGGGTGGTTTTCTTTGTTTTTAGTACCATCTTTACAGAAAGTTTATTAATAAAAATTAAAAAGAAGAGAGTGAATAAAAGAGGATTTGTAAACAGATGAATAAGAAAATCCAAACCTTTTAGGAAAGCCTGGTATATCTTGAAAATTATAATTAGTAAAGAAAAAAAAAAGTTAGAAAGACAAAAGTCATGAGTAATAGTTGAAGAACTTAGTTTCAAAACACCAGAAGCTTGGTACACTACGTAAGAAATTACATGTGGTTCTTTTAAATCTTTGCAAATGTAATCTGATAAACAGTATTCTACATTAAAATTTAACAAAGCAGAAGATTAGGAAAATCATTGCAGAATTTCAAACAGCTGTGTTTGCTGTAAAACATTATCAGTGTTTAAAATGACGAAAAGTTACATGTTCACTTAGAAAAGATGTTTTTTCCAAAACGGTTCAAAGCAAATTAACCAAGTTCCTCTAGAAAATGATTCAAAGCAAAAAAACTTTAACTTTCACTGATTTCCAAGAGTGTCCATAACAGAGGCCCCAGCAGACAAACAGGGCTTCTGTCACAACTTTTTATGATTTAGTAACTTTTCTGCTTAGACTGAAAAACAAAACAACTGTTTTGTTGCAACAAAAGGAAATACTAACAATAAAGCAAACCACAATTTAAAATCCTTCCTTCCCCAAACATGACTTTTGAAATATTAGAGCGTCCAGCTCATTCACAAGGGCTAACATATCTATTGCAGCTTTGTGACACCAGCAGCAATAATCTTGCCCTGTGGTAAGGAATCCTGAAAAAGAGCCACTTCTGGACCCTTGGGGAGAGAACAAGAAAAAAGCAGCAGTGTCTTTTTGTTTTCTGAATTTTATCACTTTACTTAATTGTACCAAAAGCTTGAAGATGGAATCAGAACATTTCATCTGGCTTTTCTGAAGATAATCTCTCTACGTAGAGATCCTCTTGAACTTCTCATATTACAATAAAAATGGTCAAAAAAGAACGAAGAACAACTCACTGGATGCCAAATTTATCTTCATATTTCATTTTGGTTACAGAATAAAGTCAGTATAGCTTACTCCAAATTATTATAAACTGCCTTTAATTCACCCTCCCTGGCCCAGCATGTAAAAATACCACCAGTGGATTTACCTCAGGTCTATGAAAGAACAGCTACTTTCAAATTCCAGTCCATCACATTCCTCATAAATTTTATTGGCTGTTTCAGGAGAATCACATTCTACAACTGCATAGAAGTATTTCAGTCGCTTAAACTGGTATTCCCGCAGTTTTTCCCTGTAAATCCTGCAAACGTAGAGAAAAGATCAGCCAGGTGAGCTGGCTTTAACACCTTTTTTTTGCAAAATGTTTTAATTCAACTCATTAAAAACATGCACCCATCAACTACTCTCCTAATCTTACAAGGTTAGATATTAAACAACACAAAGTTCCACCAGTATTCAGTTTTGCTCAAGTAAAAAGACTATTCAACAGTTTTATTAAGTGTAAAATTCGTGTATGACTCTGTTGAAAGATCACAGGGATGACATTCTGTGAATCTGAAGGGCACAGGCACAGGTATCACTGAGGTACCTCTGGGATACCCAGATTTCTGTTTGTTGGATTCCAGATGCTCTCAAGCCCACTGAGCAGTACATCTAACACTTCAGGATGCACCTTGATGCACACAGGGATGGCGACCTCAGAACATGCTCTATGTCCATCTTACACTCTCCTGATGCACTAGAGAATGTCTTAAAAGGGATCTGCCCTTATTTTAGAAGCATCTAGATTTTCTAAATACAGGGCACTCCAGCAGGATGCATTATACAAATATGGCCCCAATCAGGCTGCCAAACATCTGGAAATTCTGGAAAATATCAAAGCAAAACCTTTAATGAAAGTTAAAAAAAGGCAAAAAGGACATGCCTGAAGAAGTCAGGACAATGGTAGGACTGAGGAGCTCAGCCTAGGAAGCTGGGGCTGTTGCTGGTGGCACTCAAGAAATCTCAATCTGTGAATTCTTGGACTAAGTTATGGTCCCTGTTGATTCACAGGTAAGAACTTTGATAGTGAGCACTAAAGGGAGCTCACTGCATAAATGGCAACCTGTAGAGGAGAAACGCTTTTTTTTAAGCTCCCCACGTTATTTGTTTCATTGCTTACTCCAATGAGCTACATCACAAAATTTTGAATCACATCAACAAGCAAATCTTCTCAAGTTTCATCATAATGCATTTATTAAATGCATTGATAATGAACCAAGGGTTGTAAAAAACTCTTGAAAAAAACTAAAAAAGTAAGGTGTCCACAGGACATTTCCACATATGAACTCCTGGAAACAGGAGTCGATTGGGATTTTCACTAAGAATGAAACATATTATATCTCCCATTTGAAGAAAAAATTAAAATTAATACCCATCATCCTCTGTAGTATTCTCTGGAAGATCAAAAAGTTCCACAGGTCCTTTTTCCTCTTCCTCTTTCAATCTCTCTTTTCCAAACTCTGAAGGGTAAATCTACAAATACAACACCACAAAACTGAATTTTTAACTGTGATGAAATGTACCCTAAGAAAAAGTATCTCTCCAGGCTTTTACACTTTACAGCTTTTATTTTAAGATCATTTAAGAGATCACTTCCATAAACTTTATTAACCTTCCTAATTTTAACATATGGAAAAGACGGTAGAATAACCAAACTGCCTGCTAGGAACTTTGAGACAGATGAAGAACAACAGGAACCCTGACTTTGTTCATTCTACTGTGGCCCTTTTCAGAAAGAGGTATCTGATTAAAGTTTCTCAGAGAGCTGAGGCAGACACTAATAATGGAAAAATGTAACTTAATTGGCCAGAATACAAGAATTTATTAGTAAGGTCTAAGGCTGGGTTATCTGCCGTACAGACCACTGAAAATTAAACTAATCAAGGAAATGTAGTCTCCTCCTACTAGAACTGAGAACCTCACTAATAGTCTCAGAAAACCAGCACTAAGAGCCAACCTCATAAACATGAGAAGTCAATGGCTTTGGCCTCTAACTCTACCAAATACATGCCTGTTACAGCAAGTTAAATAAACAACAGTTTCTCTTTAAACACATTAATATTTCTTTTGGTTCTCTACAGCACTGTCTTACTCCTTATTTTGTAGTCTATTTTTTTAACAGCAAAAGTCAGCACTCCTTTTAGAGATCAGGTCTTACCTTAACAGAAAACACTGTTCCTCCTTTGGGTGTGAAAGAGTTAAACAGAGCCAGCAAATCCTTAGCCTTCAACCTATCCCAATCCATATTACAAACTGCCAATCTGCTTGTAATCTGAAAGAAAAGAACGTAAAATTCATAGGTTTAATTCTTGACCGTTGTGAAGAATACAAAATTCTCCAGCAGAACTCAGTGGTAAAAATCAAAGTCAGCAATAAAATTTGCTGAAAAAATAAAAGCAGCATTGTCCTCATGACTTTTTATCACTTAAACTAGCAAAGATCAGAAGCAGCAATTACCAGAGCACATAAAAAGGACATAAATAGTGAAGCACCACAGAACAGACTGCACCAAACACAGATTTAGAACTGCAGCAACAACATAAAAATTTAGGATTTTGTTATCATAAAACATTACTAGTCTTGGGAACAACCACTATCACTGTACTGTGATAGCACTAGAGTACTGTGATTTTTTACACACTGATTGTGCTAGTTGTATAGTCCTATTTCACTGCCTAATGATGTCTTAATGTCTTAAAGTGTGAATTAAATAACAACATTTTTGAAAAGTGAAAAAAAATCAGTAGTGAACAAAAGAAGTACTATTTAAATTCTGGAGTTTCTGAAAGACTCCATTTTGTTTGTCCTTTCATCTGTAGACAGCTTATCTATAGCGATATAAGTGTGCCTAGCAGGAAGAGGAAAAAACAATGAAAACTGCAAGTCTCTCATTGCCCGACAATTTCATCATCACTTCCATTCTGTCACTGAAACTTTATGAGAAAACTTCATGAAAAATACTTCCACAAATTGCATTAACCCATAACATTTCTGAGTTTGTCATGTAGCAACTTCCCACATGCAAAGTATTGTTACCTCATCTCCCCGAGGGGCATCTTTATCCAGCTCGCGCCATGAGTGCTCGATCTCTGGCTCCTTCGGAAACAGCTCGTTTAAATCCTCATCATCCTCTGAGCTCGTTTCAACGTTCCCTATGCCTCTGGCTAGATCAGGCCCACTATCACTTTCTTCATCATCTTCTGAATCACTGTCATCTTCACCCATTTCCCCATCATCTTCTGGCTCCTCTTCCTCGCCTGTTTCTTCACCATCTTCTGATTCCTCTTCCGATTCTACATCCTCACTTGCTGAAGTTTCTTCCTCTAACTGGCTTTCACATTTTACACTTTGGTCACAGACATCTGAGCACAGAAAGATAAACATTAGATACCTATTTTTATGTTAGAATTACATATGACCCATTACAAAAGGGAAATTTCAGGGCTTTTTCATACCTATTTACAGGACTCCTGAAAGGTGTAATGATGCAGGAGCAAATAACAGAAAACATCAGTGTTGCCTCTTTTGTTTGTCTAGTCTAGTCTAATCTAATTTAATCACACTTTAGGCCCACAATTGTATTATCAATCTCAACTGTAATTAAACATACTGCTATTTTATTTATATTACAGAAATAACAAGTAGAAATCAGTTTAATAATGGAAGCTATACACATGCATGAGCAATATAAATAAAGTTTTTCTTCAAGTTACCTGTCCTTGCTAATCCCCTCTAATACTAATGGCTCAATGCTGCCATGTTTATAATTTCAGTCCACAAGTTGTGATGTGCCTTCATGGCATCAGTTCACATATCTGCTGTTCAGTTTGATAAATACAGCAGCATATATGCTCTTAAAAAATTTTAGTTTTCTACCTAACCAACAATTTCAGTGCCAACAACTAAAAGGACTGTGATGTTCATATTCTCACTGAAGAATCAGAACTGATTCTATACAGAGCTGACTGATCCTTCAGGAGCACTAGATCTGAGTCCTCAGCTATTTTATTACTAAACTTGCAAAATATCTTCCATGGATAAAACAAAAGCAACAACATTCAAATAAACACAGTTGAATTCTCCTTGTTATTTGAACAACCAACCTGATTCTTTCTTTTTCCCTCCTAGGGAGTGGTCCCTCCTGGGAGCTTTGTCTGACTTAGTACCACTTGCTTGTGAAGACTTTTCCTTGTTTTGTATTGAAATGGATCTTCCCCCTGACACATGTCCTTGCTTCTTTTCCCCTTTGGGTAAAGGGCCCGTCTTTCCCCAAGAGCAATCAACTTCCACTGCAGTTTTCTGTGAATCCTCTTTTAAGCTGAACTTAGATTTACTTTTTTGTCTTTCTTTTTTAAGGTCATTTAGTTTAGTCACCGCTTCACATGTTTGGTCCATCCCTTGTTTGGCTTTTTTGCTCTCCTCCTTTGGGAGGCCACCAGCAAGGGCCTTTGCAGAATCTGATTCTCCTTTACCTTTAGCTTTCTTTTTCTTTTTTTTCTTTACAGCGAGTTCTTTACTATCATCTTCTGAAAGATCAGAGTCAGATTCCGACAAGGCGTAAAACTTCCTGAGGTTCTCTGTAGAGGTATAGTTAACAGGGCGACCTCTTTTATCCACCGTGTATCTCAGCTTGAACTTCTTGTCATGAAACATGGCCCGGAATCGCTTGTCAATCTTGACTTTACGTTCCTTTTCAGGCATCTCCCAAAACCTGGGATCCCTTGCCACGCAGCTGAAGCGGCCATCGCTCAGTATTTCCTCCTGGGATGACATTTTTGATGCCACTGAAGACTTGGACATCTACACTATGGAAAAAACCCAAATATTTCTGATTAAAAAAACCTCAACCAATGAACATAGATTTAGATGCATGACTGAAAAAAACAAGGATTAAACAAAGTTGGATTTCTAACCTATATGTAAAAAGTTCTTTCCAAAAGCACATATGGAAACTTCAGAGCATCACAAGCCACCTGGTTGGAAGGGATCTCAAAGATCATCTGGCCCAACATTTCTTGGCAAAAGAATTGTATACACAAAATGGCCCAGCACTCTGTCCAGCCAAATCTTGTAAGTGGGAATCCACCACTTCCCTGAGGAGATTATTCCAATGGTTGAATGTTCTCATTCAGGAAAATTTTCCTCTTGCATCTAAATGGAATCTCCCCAGGAATAAATTATACCCACTATCCCTTCTTTTGCTTGTGACTCCTTGTAGAAGGAGTCCCACCTTCTCTGCAGCCACCTTTTAAATACTGGAACATGGGGATAAGGCCTCTCCTGAGCCTTCTTTCCTCAAGGCTGAACAAACCCAGCTCTCTCTGCCTTTCCTCACATGGCAGATTCCCAGTCCTTTGGTCATCCTCGTGGCCCTTCTCTGGACCCTCTCCAGCCTGTTCACATCTTTTTTGTAGGGCAGGAAGCAAAACTGAACACAGAATCCCAGATGTGACCTGACAAGCACCCAGTGGGATAATGACTTCCTTATCTCTGCTGGTGATGTCTGGCTGATGGAACCCAGCACCCTGTTGGCTTTGCTGCAGCAGCAGATTTAAACAAGTCACAAATAATCCTGTACCTATCACGCCCTCAACCACAAATCTTTGCTTTGTCAGCTGCGCTGGCAGCCCAGAAACCCCCTGTGCCCTGCATCCAAAGCTCCATGGGCAGCAGGGGAGGAAGGGAACTCTGCCTCTCTGTTCTGCTCAGGTGAGAGCCCACCTTAACTGCTGTGTCCAGACCTGGGGTCTCAGCACAGGAAGAACATGGAGCTGCTGGAGAAAATCCAGAGACCTCCAAGATAATTAGAGGGATGGAGTTCTTCCCCTATGTGAAAAGACAGAGAAAATTTAGATTGTTCAGCCTGGAGAAGAGAAGCTTCAGGAGACCTAACTGTGGCCTTCTAGTACCTGAAGGGAGCCTACAAGAAAGAGAGGGGACTATTTACAAGGGTCTGGAGTAACAGGACAAAGGAGAATGGCTTCAAACTCTTAGAAGGAAGGTTTAGATTAGCTAGGAGGAAAAAATTCTTCACTGTGAGGGTGGTGAGGCACTGGCACAGGTTGCCCAGAGAAGCTGAGGATGCGTTATCCCTGGAAATGTTCACGGCCAGGCTGGATGGAGCTTTGAGCAACCTGGTTTGGTGGAAGATGCCCCTGCCCCTGGGAGAGGATTTCGAACAAGACAGTGTTTGAGATCCCTTTCAACCCAAACTATTCTATGGTTCTGCGATAGCGGATACACCTGGGCTACGGACACATCCCTCCGTGACTTCCCACTAGACCCACATACAGGACCTTTGGCAAGCTTAGCCCGGTGTCCACCGCAGCTACAGCCCACCACCAGCGCCACGTGAGCCGAGACGGCTACAGCTCTCGCACCCGCTCCGTCCCCGACCCGAACGCCGGACG
>VZTN01000533.1:35321-81339 GCA_013400515.1 Erpornis zantholeuca
ATCCAGAGGGGGGAGGGGAGGTAGGGAGCACTGCCCCAGCTGCTTTCAACAGCTCATGAAGATGGTGATAGAATGCATGCTTTTGGGCACATCCTGCTTTGCAACCCAGGACAGGGTTTTGACTTTGAATAAGAAATGGGCAGAGAAGGTACAAATCATGAAAAGGAGGACAGGAATATTCTGTCCTGTTTTTGCTTAATAAGCCTAATCCATAATTATTTGAGGGAATTACTTCATTTTTTGTTTTCTTAGAAAAGAACAGTAATGCTCCTGGAGAAAGGGGGAGAGACTGTAAATGATCTGATAACCTTTAATGCCTTCTAAAGACTAAATCTAAAACAAGAGCTTGTTTCTGTGATAGCCTCTTTTTTTTTAATACTACATCAGTGGACTCAATACAAGATACTGCATCTCTCTTCAGGTCTTCTCTGACTTTAATAAAATTCCCTTGTTTCTGGAAGCATGTCTGGTTCCCCAGATGTAGGTTTCTGTGAAGTTCTGTCAAATTAATGTAACTTTATAAATCATTGCTTTAGTAGGTTAATCTCCAGTCACTTGAGCTGGTGGTTGTGACTCAGACATGTTAAGGGAATGAGGAGGTGGAATGTGCCGAGTAAATGTTAATTGGAGAAGTGCTCCTACTGTGCTCCTTTGAAGTGCTCAAGTTATGAGAAAATGAAGGATTTCCAGTTCTTTGATTTCATATTTCATAGATGGCATACGTACTAAAGTGTTTTGGTAGGGACTCTGAACAGGGAGAAAAGATGAATAGTTTTTTCCTAGCACTTGGGGGGAACAAAGGTGTAGATAATCCATTAATCTGGAAAAGAGCTGCAGAGTAATAGAAGTAAGGAGTAGTAAATACAGCATTGGAGCAGTGCAGGTTGGAGTTAGGGGAGATGTAATAGTCAGGCAAGATGTTCATTTTCCTGGCTATGTTTGAATAACTGCCTTTGTGTGGTTTTTTAACTGCAATTATGGGTTTTTTTCTGTAGTACTTCTTGGAATTCTAGGTTACTTCTGGTTTCTGTGAGTTGCTTGAATAAGTAACTTTGAAAACACTTTGTTTACTATGAACAGGTGTTTTTGTCACAAGGCTCTGTTCCATTTTAATTCTTTTTCAGATTGAAGTCTTTATGGCTTTCTGAAATGGTAATGAAGAAGAATGTGGTTGCCAGTTCTTAGCTTAGTACTCTGTGTATGCTGAGAGTCAGCTTTTGCAGAGTAAGTAACTTGTAAAAAGTAGTTGCAAAGGTGAGATAATGTCTCTTGTAAGCTTAGTTAATTTTAAAAATCTTTATGCATAATACAGAATATTTTTCTCCTGATTACAGAATGAGAAAAGAATTCAAGCAGATAATTATATTGATTAACCAAAAGCTAGAAGCCCAAAAATAAAATAAAAATAAATTTAGAAGAAGCATGGTTGTACTTAATGAACAAGAGGTTTTTTTATTTTAGGGTCTGAGTCACAGATTAGTGAGTATGTTTGATCTGTCTTTGGTTACAAGATCTGTCAATGTATAGTTTTATTCAAGTCTGTTTAGGATGAAGGAATGAGATCCTATACTTCGAAGACTAAAAATTTGTGAGGTTAAAACATGAGAGAGGATTGTTCATTAACTCTAATTTATAAAAATGTCATCAGCACAAGTACAGAAGTAAACCATACAAAAATAAATTTAACTGTATTTCTTTACACTGTTTAAAAAAAAAAAAAGAATGACACTCTTCTAATGTTTTCTAGAAAAACTAGGAGCTAACACTGAGCTTTCAGTTGCCGGGGGAGAAACACACCAAGCTTTTGTATGTTGTTTAATTGGAATTTCCTGAAGCAAAAGCCTGATCTCAGGGATTAGATTCATTAGGCCATCTTGTTTAAGAAGCCACATTTTAGAAAGCTAGGTTGTATGTTAAACCTCTTAAGTTTTCATTTGTCTAACCCAAAGACTTGATATCCACTTTTCAAAGATGTGATCTATTTTTGCCCAGACATCAGTTCTTACGAAAAACTACTTAAGGAATGTTTTGAAGTCTCCCGTTTCTTTTTCTACCATGTATTCTCTTTTTAGTTTTGTAAAGATTTATTATTTTATTCCAGTTCTATTGATCGCTTTAATGTTATGCAGAGTTTATATTCGTTACAAAACTCTTGTTGTTATTTCCTAATGTCAGTTGCTTTCACTTCCGTGATTAAAAATGTAATTCCCATCAAGTATGACTTTAGATTTTGTGATTATATTCCCAGTCAATATCTTTCCTGACTCAAAAGCAGGATGCCCAATCTTAGAGTAATATTGCAGTTCTGAGGCAGCAGCTGTAGTAAGCTTTACTTAAAAGCTTAATAAATTAGTAAACTAATGCTGAACTTCATAGGTAGCTAAGTTCAAAATATAAGACAAAGTCGTAACTCGGTATCCACTTAACAGAGATTTGCATAGCATCTGGTCCATGCCTGACTTCTTCTGTATGATTATTTTTTTTTACCTATAATTGTTTCTGAAATTCTAAAAGAATAGCTGAGCTGGAGCTACTGCCAAGAGGTTTTGTTAATCACATCTCAAATAAAGCGTTCCTCAGATGATTTTGCCTCCAGGTTTCAACTTTGAAGGCATTCTCAGGAGGAGCCGTGGTGCTGTCACAGCACTGTTGAGTCAACAGATGTAGAGCACTTGTTTGATGCATGGATGACTGATCTTCGATTACCACCTTTCACAAAACAAATGAAAACATCTGTTCTTTTATTTATATGTGAGCTTTCCAAGTAGGAGTGTACAATTTTCTTTTGTTTGTTTTTGTTATGTGTGTTATTTTTCCCTCCTGACTCACTGAATCTTCACTGTATGGAAAGTGAAACTTTGAGTACTGAATGGATTGGGTGATTGCATCTCTCTTCATGATGTTTTACAGCATCGTGGCTGGGTTTTTTTGGTACCTAAAAGTTTATTATCCCTTAGAAGATAGCTAAGCACAGAGTTTTAAATTAAATTCTATCCCAAAGATACAGCATTAAGATAATAGTATGACTATTTATTAGCCTGTGTTTGAACCAGACTTAGTTGTTCTGCTTTGGGAAAGAATTCAAGTTTATGAACCCAAAGGCTTCTGAAGTGCAGGGAAGTGTTTCCCTGCAAAGAGTTAGTAAGTCTTCACAAATATAAAATTACTAAGTCCCTGCACTCCTTTTTGGCATTTTCTGCTGGACAGCTTGGCTTTGTTATACTGGCTCTCCTAGATCTCTGAATAGTCACAGAGAAACTGCATAATTTGAGAAGTCTTGAGAATTGAAATCAGAGCCTCTTAGCTGTAAAAAGGATCTGAGAGTTAGATCACAGAATGGCTTGGGTTGGAAGGGACCACAAAGCATATGTGGTTCCAGCCCCTGTGCCATGGGGAGGGACACCTTCCACTAGAGCACCACCCTGAGTACTGCAGCAATACAAATGCTTCTGTGCACCTACTTGTTCAGTCTCTGCTCTTGAGTATTGCTGAATAACTCCATTTAACTGTAATGTAAATATTGTTTGTTTTCGAGCAGTTAACCATCTTGAAAACACATCAACATGACTTAGTAAGTGTAACACTTGATGAATTTACAAATGAATCTTGGCATAAGGCAAATGCATTTTAACACTGCAGTTTGTATGCATGCTCCCTGCATATTTATTTTCAACTTCCAGTTGATTAGCTGCTTTGTCTTGTGTGCAGAAATGGCCTGTTTAATGCCGTGGGAAGTCAAGTAGAAGCCAGCATTTGTTAATGGATGCTTTGAACGGGCACAGTCAGACATTTTAAATTATTCTAACTAAGCAGGAATTCTAATTTATTTCTAAAGATAGAAGTACAACAACCCAATTACCTAGTTTCCTCACGGAGTGTAATGAGTACAATTAGCATAAAATTGGTCTATAAATTTAATGGGCAATTTCTTGTGTGGACATTGAAAACAGTAGTAAAAATGTGGCAAGCTATATTAGAGTCCATACAGTAACTTGTTCCCACTGGATGCTTCCTTGACAGATGCCATTACTGTAAAATATCAATCAAATCTGTTCAGTACAAGGAGTTTTTTAAGTATTGGTTCAAACAGCCTTGCCAGTAGGTTTGAAAATTCCTTCAGTAAGATAATTTTGTTAGCTGGGTTGGCAGTAGGGTTTTTTACCTTTTAAAGAGGGTATTTTGAGTACGAGTTCAAGCTTGTAGTATATGTGAGGATGTGGCTGGTTCTGTGTGTGTAGCCTCACAAGAATAGCTGCATCAGTTGTTCTAAATGTAGAATATACACACAGCTGATAATAAAGATAATAAAATACTATTTAATACTCTTGAAAGTGGAAGGGATGCTGGAGTCCCACAGCTGATGCAGAGGTTCTCAAATCATGATTCTGGCTGGTGCCAGCACTTGTGCAGTTGGTTGGATGTGACCAGCTGTGGGGCATTTCAGAAGTTCTAGATGATGGAATCCAAAGAGTAACTTTTCCTCTCTTTTCCAGCTGATTTGTTTATCATGGGAAATTCTCTATGTGAATGTATTTTCGTCTAGTACAGTAAACTGAGACAGCAAAGTTGTGGTGACCTGCTGAGACTAAAGTTGTGAAAAATATTGCTGTGAGAGGGAACACGCACTTAGAAGAACATGAAGCTTCTTCATCTTTGTCTGTTACCTAGAGAGTGAATAAACAAACAAAAATCCCAACCCTGAGGCTTGAAGATTTGGACCAAGTTGTTCAAAGTATATTTTCATAATGGATTTTTGATTTCACACTAGTGCAAGCTGACACTACTGGAAAGAGAAATAAATGTAAAAGACTTTTCTTTAAAACAAACTTACCAATCATGAAAATGCGTTCATTCCTTCAGGACTGCATCCATCTTAAAGGTAATTTTGTTGCACTATTCTGTTAAGAACAATAAATAAAATTATAGCTGCTACTGTGAAAATAGCAAGTTATTTCTTGTGCATCAGAACAGCAACTCTCTTAGGGATTTATGCCCTACCACACTTTTCCCTGTCTGATAATTTCATATAGCCCACTTGCCTGCCTTCCTCTTTTGCCTTATCACTGAGCAAATGAAATAATTTGCAGGTTCTGGGTTGCTTTGGAGAGCTGGTGGGCCACGGTGTGTACTCTGTGACTAGCAGCCTGCCAAAGAAACCAGGCAGTGTGTTCAATTTACTTGGTTATAGGGCCAATAAAAGATATATCTGTACATTTCTAGGATTTAACTCAAGGCAATGTAAATTTTTTTATTAAAATATATTAACACATAATTAACAATTCTGTTCCAGGTTAAACCCAAAGAGTGTTAATCCCATGGGATTTCAAACTTTGGTTTATCCAAGAAATAGTATTTTAAAGTAGGTATTAAAAAATGGGGTTTTTTAAGTTCCTGAACTCAATGTGAACCCTACAGCAAGGGAAGAAAAGCATGGAGCATTCCATTGCTGACCTCCCTCAAACTGAGCTGTACTCTGCTAAAATAGAAGTTCTTATGGAGGAGAAATGTTCTTAGGTCTTTTGTTCAGTGAGAGTCACAGAAAAGATAGGTCAAAGTTTTAAATTAATCTCTTGGGAGAGTGTATTCATATCTTACCTGGTAAATCAGTGCATCTCTTTTCACTAGTAGCTGAAGATTAAAGATCTGATTCTCTGATTCTCTACTGTTTTGGCAGTAGAACTAATAAGATGTAAAATATTTTGTTGATCTGTATAGGAATTTGGGCATGTTTGACTTGGAATATGAGAACCACCTCACTTAATCCTGATTATAGGAATATAGTTATTCACAGGTAGTTCAGGAAGGGGCTGTATTTTGTGGCTGTGCTCACAGGGGTGGCTGCTCCTGAGCCCCAGCAGTGTTTCAGGGCTGCCCTCACCTCTGCAGGCAAAAAAAATTTGAAAAAAACATCTGAAAGTTCCCATCTCTGGAAATATGGTCAAACTGGATGGGACTCTGGGCAACCTGATCTGGTTGAAGGTGTCCCTGCTCATTGCAGCGAAGTTGGACTAGATGGCTTTTAAAAGGCCTTTAAACCCATACCATTCTATGATTCTGCAATCTTAAAGTGGAAATTATAATGTATTTCTCCCATAATATACCTTGTGATTGACAAAATAGAACTAGATGTAAGCATAAAGCAAACCTGTTTCCCAAGAAGTTTCAGAAGTTAAAAATATACATATGTGTAAATTTAGAAGCTGGCTGCAAGGTCAGGTAAGTAGAGCAACATTATTGCTTATAAAGATAATTGTGTTGATTTTTCTCTTCTGTGAATTTTTTTAAGCACAGGCTTTTACCATTTATCAGAAGCAGAACACTTGTGCTCTGAAATGAATAATTATCTGTTGAAGTAGGTCTGTTCTGTGTCAGTACTGTCTTCCACTTGCCTTCTCTTATGTAACAGAGAAATTGAAACTAAAATGGGGAAAAGTTACTAAATCATACACAGAGGTTTAACTTTTAAGTGAAAATGGGATTGTGATGTTAGGAAGATGCTGCTTGGGAAAGACACCTTTCCTCCTCGTGTTCTCCTAGTAATCATGTTTTCAGCAATGTTCTTGCAGAACTGAATTCCTGAGCATACTTCATTAAAAAAAAAAATAGTAACTTAAACTCTAATATGGTGCCATTAACTGACTAGTTTTACAAAATGGTACCATGAGAAGCAAATCATTTAACTGTAATAAGGACATTATATTCAGGATTCTATGGACCATATATGATTTGTATTTTACTAAAACATGTTCATTTCATTTTTTATAATGTACTTTGCATAAAGGCTGAATGTGATTACTCTTTTTTGTCTATATTTGCAGTTACTGTCACTTATATTAAGCTGTTTTGCAACTTGTCCAGCTCTGTGGGATACACTAACTCCATGGTGCTGTCTATGATTAAATTTTAAATTAAAAGGCATAATTATTGATAAAAAAATTATAAAAATCCCTGTTCTGGTAAAGCTTACTCAGCAACACAATATAAACTGACCACAGGAGAATGAAGTTTATGATAGAAGGGAAATATAATTTGGAAAGGTACAGCTCTAATAGAGGAATGTGTGTGATAAGCATGAAGACCTGCCTCTTTCACTGACAGCTGGAATAGTGAAGACAAGGGAAGGAAACTAAGGAAAGAAAGATAGCTTATAACCTAAATGTTGAAATTCACACTCAAAACTAATGAGAGACAGGTTATTACCAGCTTGAGATTTTAAAAAGTAAAGTATCGTATTTTTCATTAACCTTCTTTAATAATTTAGATTGCATGTGTGTTTTTCCATTTCACCTTTTCATGCCCTGCCTTCTCCTTTATGTACTGTAGACAAGTCTCTGCTAGTTTTTAATTTCCAAGCTGTGTTACTTAGAATGACTCAATTATACATCACAATGGTGTCTCTTTCCATTTGCTGAGTGACAGAGTGCATCTCATTTCTGCATTGATTCATATGTTAGGTTGCCACAAATGCTTAGGCTTAAGACCTTGATATTAATTCCTTCTCCACAGCCATTTATGTCAGGAAAACTCAATTGTTTGAGCACTCCTGGAAAGTAAATGCAAGAAGTGCCCTGATATCATTAAATCAAATTCACTGAAGAATATAAGAAGGAAAAAGCTGCAAAGTGAAGATAAATGGCTGCAGATCTGGACTGTGGTTAGACATGGAGATAAGCCTTGTAACCTGCTTGAGCTCAGGTATTTTTATTGCTTGCGCAGAAATTAGTTGCATGTATAATCCAACAGCAAGTCACAGAGCAGTTTGGCTGGAACAGGTATGGAACTTCGACCTCTGGATTGCCAAGTTACTGCAGCTGGTGTTTTCCTTTGCTGCAGGCATTTGTTAGTGGTTTTTAAAGCTGCTCTGAAAGGGAGCAAAGGGTATCTACAGTGATACTGTGGCCAATATATAAATAATGTTATTGTTCTAAGCAGTCCAAGACAGTTGCAGGGATGGAAGGTTAGGTTCCTGATGGGGGAGCCTCTTCAAAGGAAAGGCAGAAGGCAAAAGAATGGAGGAATGAATCTTAATTGTACTTCCTGTTTGCTCCTTGTTGCTCAGGCCCTGAAGTGCCAAGGTTGCTAAGTGTCTTGAATGTTTCTGACACTTTTTTTTTTTCCCAAGTGGAATAAAAGCAGTTCAGAGCAGCACATTTGTTATAATTCTGTGTTCAGTTGGAACGCAGAGGGAATTCTGAGGGCAAAACCCTCCTGGTTTGGGACCCGACTCAAGAAAGCATTTTTGCTTCCTCTTCTTGTTACCAAAAATAAAAAGCTTTATTAAGCTAATGATGTTTGCAGCTATGCCAGGGAAGCTGTATTGCTTCCATGTGATTGCACAGAGTATTGACAGAGAACACTAGGAAAAAGACTGGGAAACATGGGACATTTGGATAAGTGAGTTTAGAGGGCACCACAGGCTAAGCTAAAGCCTGAGACATCAGTTCACATAAGAGTCAGAGACTTTTGAATCAGAAAATGAAAAGCCTAAGTGTCAAAGGTGAAGGAATGGTAAAAGCAGCTGTCAAGGGTGGGGTGGTCAGCAGCTGGATTCCCAATACACCAAAGATCTCAGGGTGACAAGCAGGAAGAGGAGTACTGTCAAAAGTATCTACTGTGAGCAGCCAGGGGGTCTCTGTTGGTCAGACCCCAGACGCAGCAGCTCTCCCAGAGAAGGGTCCCCACGGGGCGGCTCTCCCAGAGAAGGGTCCCCACGGGGCAGCTCTCCCAGAGAAGGGTCCCCACGGGGCAGCTCTCCAGGGGCCTCCAGCTGTCTTCTGGCCATTCGGGGAACCCCGCAAGGCAAGCAGCCAGAGGCCATCAGCATTCCGCTCTTAAGTGATTTCAGCTCAGTGATTCCAGCTCAGCCTTGCGAGGTACTCCCAGGCCAACTCGGGGGAAGAGAGACAAGGAGCCTCATACAGTGATTCCGCCGGGGATCTTTATTTGTCCAGCATCCCAGTGAAGGGGGCTAGGGACGAAGCTTCCCTAGGGTCTGGGGAAGATACAGGGGTTCTTATAGGGATACAGAGGTGGGTGTGAGGGAATAGGGGCCAATGGGTTGCAAAGGATCTACATAAAATCTCCCAGATGATTGAGGGCCTAGTTTCTCTCGCCGTGACCACAAAGTTGCTGTCTTTTCCAAGGGGTCTGGCATGGTAATTGGGCAATTCTCCTTATCTCTAGCAAGCCTCCCTCCACAGCAGGGCCCTGGTGAGTTTATCTGCCTCCTCAGTCTACTATGGTATCAGGATCAGAGAGAGTAAAACATGTTTATAGAAGAATATGAAAGGAAGGCAGATAAGATTTAGCAACAGCTTCACTAAAGGAGAAATAGGTTTGAGTGTTCTAGTGGTGGAAAAGAAGGACAAGTGTGAATGAGGGAGAAAGGGATCTGACAAACTTGAAACTTTCTTTTTGTTAGTTAGCTGGAGGTGACAAGGCACACCTTCAATTCCAGTGCTAAAAATGGGAGCTTGGAGTACAGCCAGCAGATACTTAGATCACTCAAAGGCAGAAATCGCTTTTAGAAATACTGAGAATAGGTGATGTCATTTAGGTGAAAGAGGCAAAGTGCACCAAAAGAGGCTGCAGGAAAAGGAAATCTGTCTTTTTATCAGCTTATTCAATCAGATTAAGTTTTAGGAGGAAAAGTAGTTATTGTTTCTCCTTTCTTCTTTGACATCATATAGATTGATAGGTGTAGTCGTTGAAAATATTTTAGAAGTTATTATGAAGATAAGATTTGGACTTTGTCACCCTGGTCATTCAGATATGTCAAATTTCAGTGAAGGAAAGAAAACAGTATGTTGTAGGTTGAAAAGGATTGGAAGTAGTAGGGCAACAGGAAGTATTTTACTATACAAAACATTGAAAAGGTTTTGGAGAGAGGTTGACTGGAACAGGTGAGAAGGCTGAAAGGTGAGAGGCTGAAAATGAGACGAGTCAGTGTGGAGAGTGGTCTAGGCTGACTCCTACTCTGTGAAATTCACTGTCAGCTCAGTATTTCTTGGCACTGTGAACAAGGTTGAGTTTTAATGCCTAGGAGGTGAGGGGAAAATAAATTTCCTCTCTGTGAGAGGATGAAAACCGACTCCTGTGACTGCTGCTACCTGCCAGAGAGTGAGTAAATCTGCAGCCGCTGTAGACAAGAAGTCAGATGCAGTGCCATGGCAACTGCTCTGAGACCAAGCAAGTCTGCCTCATCTTGCTTTCTTGTGTTATGCTTTTTCCATCCCATTGGTCTGAAAGGTTATTTATCTTTTCTCCCTCTCTTCCCCCCCCCAGTAATTGCTTGCTTTGATAATAGTGCATAAAAATGAGGAAAGATGTCATCCAAATTGTTAAGAAAAGATAAGAACACAGGGATTAAATCACTTGAGAAGGCATCAACAATACTGATTGTTTTTAACAGACAGGTGAGAAGGTATGTTTCTGTTTTCTGAATAAAACCTTTTCTTCAGTACAATAGTAAAATTAAGTCTGTCAGTAGGATTGATTTAAGGATACACGTGAGGAAGTACTTCAGGACATCTGTTTTATGTTGGCAGCTTCATACAATACAGTCCATTTGTTTTTGAAGGCTCCTGTGGAGTCATGCTGGCTGGAAAGTTTCTCAAGAGTTTTCATGCTGATTGGTAAAACTTTTTGTGCCTGGGGTCTTCAGGAGCTTGATATGTCTTTGGGGCATCACCTCTTAGGGACATCCCTCAGAATTCTGAAGAAGCCTTGATGACTTCAGTAAAGGACCCAAAAGACATTTAATCTTGATTTGAGAGCTCAAATGCCAGAGAAGCTATCACAGGCCTATTTTAAAAAGGTGAACATTACCTTCAGCTTTAAATCTGGAGCTTGCAGCTGCTGCATTGATTATGGATTGCTATATAAAACTGTAGCCCTTCAGAGTAAAAACATACCCTAGAGTGGACGGTGTTCAAATTATGTTTTAACACACTTGGATGAAAAATAAAGCAAACGTCTTTAGAACTGCTTATTCTTTAAATAGCATTTAATTGAACTAAGGACTGTATATTTAACAGGGAAGATTTTTTTACCATTTCCCTCAATTTTTATGCTTAATTTCTTTCAATTTTTTGAGTCAACTTTTTTGACTTTTTCTAGAACAGATTCATTTAGCTAAAGACAATTCTTTTTCTGTTACAGTTTTACTGACTGTAGACATGGTACAGAGTAGATCTAACTTTTGATGCAAAGAATATCTATGTATGATGATTATGTAAGTGATAGGTATGGTTGCACAACCTGAGGATGTGAAAACCTGCTGTCCATTTTTAATATGCATAAAGCTTCATAGCACATGTTATTTTGTGAGCTGATCACAGAATAAATCCTTTGATGACAGAATAACTGCATTCTCAGGACCAAATGTGGATTGATTTCACAAGTGTGAGAAAAAAATACAGAGTACAGAAGTTCTTAGAGCAGCTTTTTAGTTCAAAAGCACTTTGGTAATGGTGCACAGAAAAGTAGCACTAGAACTAAGTGAGATTTTACACTTCTGCAGCATGGCTAAGCACTGAGCCAGACCTTAGTGTTTTAATATGCATAAAGTATTCTATGGTTTAATGAGATCTTGAGCTTTGGCTCTGAAGATTGTTAGTCCCCTGGTGAATAGCCCTCAAGACTTCACACATACAATGAGAATTTGCTTCCTCTTTCAGTTCTTCAACTTCTTGGATAGAATTTATTATTTCCCTAAATATAAGCAGCTGTCAAAATTCATTGTATATTACAGCAGCCCTTCTTGCTATTTTTAACTCCATCTCTATTAAGTGGATTACATGGTTTCCTTTAGTAATTAACTGCACATTAAATATTATATTAAAAACATAAGAAATTACACTTTTTCAACTGCCATTATGAAATTTTTAAAGGCAAAAGAGCTACTCTGATGTTTTTTTCCAGAAATTTTGGTCAATAAAAGAAATGTATCTTGTCCTTGTTCAAGCGATTGTAGAGTCAAAAATGTCAAGATGAAATGTGCTCTGTTCTTTCACACTTAAATGCCACTCAAAGGTAATTCATTATTTGCCTATTTTTTCCTTTCATTCTTTGGGTAATAATGATTTCCTTCCAAGATTGTTGTTGGATATAGGTTATCTGGACACCAGGAAACCTAAATATTAGTAGAGTCAGGGAACAGAGAAAAAAAATGTAGATCTAGTAGGGGCTTGCATATCAATTTCATAAGTACTGGCTTTATTTGATAATAAAATAGCATTTCTGTTTTCACCAGCTATATAGAGTCAAATCAATCCATGAAAATTACTTGTAAAAATTCTCCTGCAAGTTTAAAAATTTGATCAAGACAAGCATTATGGATCAAATCTTTCTTCATATGTACCTGCAGAGTCCCAAATCTAAATTCAACCTATTGAATATCAATAAATTAAGACTCTCTATAGAAATAAGAGAGCGATTAGTTCTTTCAGATATTTGATTCCCACCTAAGACTTGTGTCACTCTGGAAAGCACCTCTCTGCCTTTACAGCCCATGAGGCAGTGCAAGGCAGCCACTCTCCTGCTCCAAGTGCCCCATGAATGCCTAAAGTTGGGGGAATATAAACTCGGAGGTCCCCAATGAGCTCAGTGTAGCCAAATTGCTCAGTGTAACTTGGTCCTGTGTCTTTGGAGTTAAGCTCTACTTTCACCTCCTGCTTTTCTTCGAGTTTGGTTCAGGTATGGTCTAAGTATAAAGTGTATGTTATTAATTACCTCAATCTCGATCCTAGAGTGATTTCTTTGGGTAATACTGTTGCTAATCCTAATTGATCTGATTTCAAACGAAGTCACCAATACATAATTTCTAAGAGCTAAATTCTGTTCCCCAGGTTGGGATGTAGTGACAATCAGCCCATTCTGTCACCAGTGCTAAGTGAAGCTACAGCATTTTCTGGAAAAGAACAAAAAGCAGCCATCATACTACCCCTATGCACCTGAGCAGCTGCATTAGACTTAGCCATTATCAAGTCCTTAATGATGGCAATTTATCAAATTAGCCTTAAAATAATACATGCTTTTTTCCAAATGCTATACCATTAGCATGCCCAATTTTGACTGTCTTTATCAAATAGTAAAAAGCTTTCTTTAAAATAAAACTCTTTCCACTCACCTTCAAAAGGTGAAATGAGTTTGATATATTCTACATTTTCATTTTGTTTCATATGAATTGAAAAATATTAAAATGCACAAAAATGCGGGTCCCTGATTAGCTTTTTAATATGATTTCTTGCTAAAAGTGATTATTGCACACACAGTCCCAACTCAGATTTGTCATGACAAAATAACTATAAGTTTAGAGTGGGAGGTGGAAGGTGGCTGAATTTGAGGTCATATGTGAAGAGTTAGATTTCATCAGGAAATAATTCTGTCTAAAGAACAAGGTCGGGTTAACTCTGCTAGAACCAGACAAACCAGCAATCTGGAATGCTGGTTGCAGCACATTGGTATATTGGGAAGATGTTATTTTTTGTGAAAACATGATATGATGTTCCAAAGTATTATCACTGAAAATACATCCCCTGCTCTGCCCTGCTGATGCTAGTATCTCTGAAAGTGCTCACCAAGTATAAAATTAATGAATATATATATATTTGTATGTATGATTTATATATATGTCTTTGGAGAGGGGAAGCCTTAGGCACAAGAAAGTGCGATCACAACATCTTTGTGGTTTTGCAAAGCCTTGCAGACTGTGCTGACCTAATAAGTCAGAATTGTTCCCTCTTTTGTGACAGTGGCAGTAGAAAGAAAAGAGACTCACCTTTTGATTCAATTGCTTCTCCTACATCACTGAAGTAGGAAGGAACTTTCTCCTAGTTTGAGGCTGTCTTGCAGCCTCAGTTCCCCTTTTGCTGGAGACCTAGAACCTACATTGATTCCATATTTGCAGCCTATTAACTTTCATATTTCTGGGTTTTATAACTATTGTATTATTGGATCTTAGGATCTAGATTGAAGTCTTGACACACTGAAAACATGTACAAGAACCAGCTTCTACCCTGAGAAGTCTTAAAATACAATCTGCTCTACCACAAGCTTTTCAGTTCTGTAGGCTGTGTCTGTGTTAGCAGAGAGTGTGGAGCAGTGGATGTGGATCTGCAGGAACAGACAGGTTGCAGGTACTCGCTGTGTGGGTTTTGAAGGGCTGAGGGGTGGCTTTACTAGTTAAGATCTCATTCTGATATAGATGTTTGGGGTCAGTTATGGGTTGTTGGTGGGGATGTTGTTTGGGTTGTGTTGGGGCTAAGACTTGTATGGTTTGTTAATTGTTCATGAAAGTTAATTAAGTTGAGCTGCACCATTGTACGGGTTAATATTAATGTTCCAGTGTAAACACTAGGTGCGGCTGTATTAAGAGAGGGCAATGGAAGGAAACATCTAGAAAGATGGTGACGAAAGGAGGATTACATCATGAATGACATCACCCCGGGAAGGATGCCCAGGATTGGACCACCACAACCACCAACCACTCAGTGACCAAATGATTGGTCAGGAATTCACCTTGAAATTGGACACAAGTGAGCCTCTCTGATTGGTGCATTTCTGATCCCCTCTAAGGCTATGAAAGGACTCTCCCGGGGAGAAGTGGGGTGCCCCTGAGGTACTCTTTGAGGCTGCAGGAGCACTCAGCCTTGTGCACACTGTTCCACTCGTCTGTTTTGTTGTTTGGGGTTTCGGGCTTATCTCAGACCCCTGCTCTCAGTGTTGTTTTACATCAATAAACTGCTTAACCTTCCTAAAGGTGACTAGCCCATTTATATAAATTCTGTGAACTAAATGCCCATCAGTGGTGCACTTCCAATTTAGTTTCACCTTAAACTAATCGAGTTAGTGCACATCAAAACTGGTCCACAATGTGAGCCAAATCAGGTAAATGGGGACAGAGATTTGCTTTGAAAAATACATTCTTGAGCACAAGGAGCAAACCCAGGACTTAATGTGTAAAACTTGCTGTCGTAGTACCACAAACACGATTGGTGTCTGAGACATACACATGCTGAGTGCCGAGGTGTCTCAGTTTTGGAGACAAAATTTTAGGAGGAATAGCTCCAGAATGAGCATCTCCTCCCAAGGGAAAAGGTCTCCCTCTTTCCTCTGCCAGTGAGGCAAATCGATAACAGCAGGTGAAAAGGAAAAAAAACACTGTTAACTTACACAAATACTAAAACAGGATAGAACAGAAAAACCCCCTCAAAATACAACAAATGCCTGGAGAAGGAGAAGAACACATGGGCTGACAACTGGTCCCCCCAATCTCTGGGAAGAAGTCCACGCAGCAGCCCAGAGAAGGACAGATGGAAGAAAAACCTGCAGGTCCTCTGACGCCGACCCTGTGGGTCCCCCGGACCAGAGAGGAGGGAAGGAGGGCAGCGAGACCAGGAGGAGGGAAGGGAAATAAAACTTTCCCTCAGCTATAGGAAGTCTGTTCAGCAGGAACAAACAAAAGAAGAAATCCCAAAGGAGCAGTGCAGTGTCCCCAGTGCCCTCCTGAGCATGGCCCAGCCTGCTGGCCCCAGCACATCAGACTGAGCTGTTCAACCGAGCCACCCTTGGGTCTGCGGCTCCGGCCCTGCCCCACGGGTCCATCCTGAAGGTACAGCAGCCTTGGGCACTAAGCACATGGTTAAGGAACAGAGCAGCTTCATAACATCACCCCAGGACACTAGGGAATCCACGTATCTAAATGGATGCAGTTGAAACCAGTGTCTTACTGTCTTCTGGTAACACTTGGTTTCTGTGTTCTTCTGTGCCCAAAACATAGGCCTTAATGATTTCAGACACACAACACTCACAAATTTTTTGTGTGTGACAGTGCCTACCTTGAGCACAACTCAAGAAACACTGTTAGAGCAGAGGCCTGAAACATATCCCCATAAACACCCAAACCACTGTTGCCCTTTGTGTCGCTCCCATTTCACCCCAGACCCACAGATAATTTTAACAGAATATCTGAATGTTTCCCCCAAACCTTCTGTTACCTAACACATAGCTTAGTGCTTAAATGCTCAAGTTTTGTCCATCTTTAAGCTTTTTAATCCAACAGCAGTTGTTAAAAAACTGTAGGACCTAAAGCTGAGATGAAAAAAGAGCAGTATATAGTGACCCAGAGATATCAAACCAGCCAGCTTATGCTAAACATAATGAAACTGCATTAAATATATTGGGTGACTAGAATAAACATGCACAAGGAAATATTTCCAGTATTCTTTTCTCTTCTTAGTAATTAGTGGATGGTTCAGTAAAAAAGGAACAGTACCTGGAAAAATTCAGTGCCAGGGCTTACACTGGAAATTATCAACAATTCACCCTTCATGTGGCTGCAGATACAAGGCCAACAAGAAATAGGAAATAATGATCTTATTTACCAAAATGGAGGTGTTCTGTTAGCTCTGTATTTCATATTTCTTTCATATTTCTGGGTTCATATTTGCTATTGCTGCAGTAAGGACACTATTACAAGACTGCTGGTTTGCAAAATAAGATACTTTCATTTTTCCATCACTCATGTAAACTGTATGTTCTACTGATGATGCTTTAAGGATAAAATTATCTCTGGCAAAAACAGAATAACATAAGAGAACTCAAATTGATTATATTAACTTCAAATGGTGAAATACGGTTTCAGCCATTACAAATAGAATTTCTTATGAAGCTCGCTATGCTTCAAAAACAGAGTTAAAAGTAAAAATTTATGACTTAAAGTACAACATGGCTACTTTTTCTTTTTTTTTTGAAGTACAGCATAATCTTGGGAATTAGGGAAACTTCTAGTTGGTGCTTCAGTATCATGGCCAGCAATGCTCCTACCCCTACCCACCTGCAGAACAGAGCTTGGCACCGTTTCCCACAGGAAGCTTAGTCAGCTCTGTTAAATAAATTCCAATAGTATGGGTTTAAATTGTATGACAAAACTTAACACCTACAGTTAATTGCAGTTAATGTAGGGTACAGTAATTCTGAAAGAACAAAGTATTTGGGGAACTTGTAACTTAAAGGGCTGAGCTGGTTTTGCTTGTAACATCAGGGAAGCAGCACAGGTCTCGTGAGTTATGGCCCTGCTGGCTCAGCTTGATTTCTAAGAAGTCTTAAATGTAGTTATCTTGTGCTCTGCAAGACTAAATAGGGTATAAGTATAATCAAATATGAAGCCATTAAAGCTGCAAGGCTGTGCAGTCAGGTTCATTTCTTGGCTTAAAGCAGTAGTGCACAGTTGAAATTCGAGATGTAAGGCTACAGTGGCACAAAATGCAGCAAGTTATGTCTGATGGAACCTCTGCACAGTGGGTTCTTTGGTTTGGTTTGGACCTTTTTTTGGTTGGTTTTTGGGGGATTTGTTTGGTTTTTTGGTT
Source organism: Erpornis zantholeuca (assembly GCA_013400515.1). Classification (NCBI taxonomy): domain Eukaryota; kingdom Metazoa; phylum Chordata; class Aves; order Passeriformes; family Timaliidae; genus Erpornis; species Erpornis zantholeuca. The sequence continues at coordinate 52,691 of VZTN01000533.1, forward strand.
TGGTTTGGGGTTTTTTTATGGAATATGTCAACTACTGAAACTAGAAATGTTTTTCAGGAATAGGGATACTTACTTGATTTAGTAAAGATTTCATAGGCACACTTTGGAAATTCTGATGAAGAATTGGCTTGTGGTTTTCCTAAAAAAAAAACCCAACAAAAATAACAAAAAAACACTTAAGTTTTGTCTGGAATTTAGAATAAAAATGGTCGTGTTCACAGTATCTTTGATATTTCCAGTGTAGGCTACTAAAGAACTGGACATAGTCCAGTGAACTTAATGGCTCAGAAATGCAGATAATCACAAAACCATAAAGGCTGGGAGCCCACAAATCAAGCCAATGGACACTGATGTAGAGTTTGGGGTATGCCATTTTTGCTATGTATTCCAAGATTTTTGGTAGCTACAATCTGAAATTAAAAACATTAATGATAATTGACATTAGAAAGATAGAAATCTACAGCAGATCCTGTAGATACTCTAGTGAAGCTCCTTCCATGTACCAAAGGAAACAGTACTGTACTATATTCAAAATAAGGATAATTCTTAGAGATAATTCTAGAGGTTATTATTATATCAGACATTATTTTTATCATTTTGATTGAATTAATGCCCATTTTATGTATTAATGTATTTTTATAAGGAATATACAGTGCTTCAGAGCCTTTAAAATGAATGAAGGGGAAAGATAAGTGCATAGTTCGTGGACCATTTGCAGCCCACCATTCTGCACAAGAGGGAAAGTTCAGAGAAAAAAAAAAGGCCATCACCTGCACAATTTAAAAGAATTTTGCTGTGATATTAAATAAGGAAGAAATAGAACTTCTCTTCCACAATTTCCTCTGAAATGTGAGTCAAGTCTAAAGGAAAACCATGCTGAAGCACTGAAGAGACTTTTGACCAAGGCAGTGGAGGTTTCACAGTTGAGAGTGCCAATTTCTAAATATAACTGCATTGTCGCACACTGTTTCTTGCAAAGCTGTAACAAACTGACATCCTAACAATCTCCTATTGTACAATTGCACATTAAATTGCCACCCACTACAAAACTCCTTGTTGGTCATGTATTTTTTAATCTTGTCTACTGTAAAACTACAGGAAGTATTGCAAAGGAACATTATAGGAAAAATAAACGTTATTTTTCAGGTTCTCTGCAGGAGACTGGAGCAGGCTGCCACGTAGAAATATCAAAAGCAGACTTGGTCTCTGAGACGCTATGGGAGCACGGAGCAGCTGGGGAACGGAGAGTTACTGTTACATAACCTTCTATTTCCGGGCTGAAAAAGACAGGTCTGTTGTAGAAACTGAAGCCACGAACTAACATGAATCCCTAACACGTGTGACAAAGCCTAACTGTGAAGTGGGAAAAGGCATCCGAGTGTCAGAGCCCTGCAGGATATACCCCGGGAGAACAGCTGCCCCAGGTGTCTGTCTCTGGGGTGCATCAGATGAAATGTAGGTGAGTGAAATTGTTTTACTGATAAAAAACTTTCACACAGAAAGCAGAATGGCCAGATCTGGGTTGTAGGGATAAGGGAAGGGGTAAATGGTGCTGGGCCAACATGTTCCTTCTCTCCAGTTGGTGCCTTCCACGGCAGTCTTTATCAACTCCTTTGCAGTGGGATGAAGTCACCAAACTGTGCCATGTGTGATATTGTCAGAAGTGAAGTCTGACTCCTTTAAAATTTAACTAATTTATTAATGGGGCTGTAGGTTGAGGTGCCTAGGACTAGCCAGTGCACCACTGCAAAGCCGAAGGATCAAAGAAAAGCAGTGCCCCTGAGGAGCGCTGGGTGCTCCAACGCAGTGCACAAGCCTGGTCTCTGCAGGAGAACCCACCCAGCCCTGGGAATCCCCTTTTATAGGTTTTGTCTGGACCAGAATAGTGCACTTCTGATTGGCTTGCCCTCTAGATTGACTTACTGTCCATCCATTCCTGGTCCGGCAGCTTGAGGTGATGTAATTCTACCTCATTTATGGAGATGTTCCAGCACTTTCTGTCCCTCATCTGCGCCACCTTGTTGTCCAGTTTCACAAATTACACCCGCACAAAACAGAGTTTCACAAACACCACAACACTCTCTTAACCCCCTCCCTTACAATCAATAAAACATCATAGGTTTAATTAATTATCCAACTTTTACAACCCAATGGAACACCAAAATACAATTGAACCTCAAAACCCAGTTGAACTCCAAACAAGTACATGGCCATTGTAATTAACCCCATTAACTTAATTAACTTCATTAAGGGAAACAATGTAACCTGCTCGATTGACTGAACCATGCAACTTAATTTTTTGCTTATGACGGTATCTAGCTCCTTTGAAGTTCATACTTCAAGGGGAAGAGCAAAGTGAGATCCTGCCAGAATATTTGGGTGGATTCAGTTCAGCTTTCTTTGTATCTTAAGAAGAAGGGAAAAAAGGCAAAGTAAGTGGAGAGGGAAAAGAAATTCTTGCTCAGTCCAGGACTGGGTAAAAAGTTGATGCAAATCTTGGTTTGATTACCATGTATAGGAGTAATTTACAGTAATTTATGTGCTTTTTCCCTCGTGCTTTTGTCCTAAACTTACTTTACACTGGAAAGTAGGGCAGTTATCAGCTGCCTTTCTGTTATCCTCGGGGAAGCATTCTGCATCTGCTGAATTGCACTCAGAACAGTGGAGAGTGATCACCATGATTTACAAGGAGGCTTCAGGTCAATACCCTGCTGTGGGAGTGAAGGAGCAGGGGCTGATCAGACAAAGATAACCGCTTCTGCCTGGAAGTTAAACGGCAGCCCTTGAGGGGAGACCACGTAGGGATCACAGGCTCAATCGCTCCAGCGATGTGGTAATCACTAGATGGGTAATTTACCTAAGGAGTCTGGAGATAGCAATAACTATTCATTACTGCAGAGCTATCAAAATGATGGCTCTCTTTTTTTTTCCTTATTTTCGTGGACCTCTCTCCCCTGATCATATAGAGAGCAAAAGAGGAAAGCTGTTATATTAAATAGCTCTTAAATAAGGTGTGACAGTGAGCTTGGTTATAAGTAGTATTAATAAATGGTACTGAAGAAGAATAAAATGCAGAAAGGACAGTCTACTACTATTAACACAAATTATTTCCACTCATGGGTTTGTGAAGTTCTTAGTTCAAATTAACTGAACTTCCTACTTTGGAGAGAGTAATGTCACAAGAGATTGACAGTCTTCCCTTTTGAGCACAGGAGCAAAAGGAGAAAGATGGGCATTCACATTGGTGTCACTGGAAAAAAGGAAGACTTGTGCCAAACAAATCTTTGTTCAAACTGCCTGGGAAACTACGTGTCTAAACATGTTATTCAAAACTGCATGGTTAAAGAGCATGGGTTATAGAGGCCAGACAGCTGATACCCATTAAAGGGAGAGCTGTTCTGGTGTTGATAAAAGTGATCTGTTGGCTTAAACATTTAGCTAGGATGCAGAATACTTGTATTCTATTTCAGTTTTTATAAAGACAGCCCATGCCCCCTGGACGGTTAGTCATCCAACTTCTTCTGTGGTTCCTATGTGAGAAATTGGTGTAATAATTCTCTTGCTCATGGTCATGTGCTGGTAACTAACGGAAAAGATCACTGCCATGGTGCTTTAACTCCATGCTCCCTCCACTAAAAGTTCAGAGAAACAAGGATGAATGTGTTTTTTTCTGTGGGCTTTGCTTATGAAATACGTTCTCACTGAAACCCATTAATCGAAGTAGAGTTTGATGCATGGTTATTTGCTCTATCTAATGTTTACTGAAGTCAGCAGAAATCTTTCACTGGGTGTTTAATATCTTCCCCTCTCTGTCTTGCTGTCATGCTTTATGGTCAGTGGAGCAGCTGAGGAAAAATGATTGATATTAAAATCTCTTAGGATGAGTATTGAGGCAACAAGGATCCAGCAAAAATAATCTGGAGGGTCACATAGTATATATTTTAAAAGTAATTGTAGCCCTACACAGACAGCATTACTGTAAGGACTGATGAAGCCTTGATGGTTCAAAGGTATATGAGAAATAAGATTGTTTCACATAAGGTCTAAATCAAATTTAAACGCAGTTATTCTAACTTTTACTATACTTATCCCCATAGAATGAACTGTAGAAGAGAGTGCCCAATAAGCTGAGCACTGACCCAATAAATCTTTGTATTTCATCAGGTAAAGCAATTGAATTTTGAAGTTGAAAATGCCATTGTTTCAACTTTGGGAACTCTTTGCTTGGGACATAACCTTCATTAGACAACACTGTCTTGAATTTGCCTTCTTTTCCCACAAAGACTTAAAATGATAGCCTGGGATACAGCAAGGAACAGAAGCAGGAGGAGCATGTGGTACAAGGAAAGGCTGTGTCCAGCCACAGCCCCCCCAGCTCTGCTCCAGGACAAGTGCTCCTGGTCATAGAGAGGAGCTTGGTGACAGAGGGGTCACATTCAAGCCCTGGGGACACCAGTTCAGCTCCAGACAAACTCGATGAGCAAGGATTTGGGCAATGCTGAAACTACAGGGAGGTACTTCCCGAAATTGCAGGATTTTGTTTGGACAGGAATGAGGAGGATTTGAGTTTTTACTTCTCTTAGGAAAAATAAAGTCTTAGTGTAGTCTTCTTTCTCCTTCACTCCTGTTCCATGATTCACAAATCCTGACTTATTTTCTCATATCTAAGAGCTACCTCATGAACTCTAGTAATAATTTTAGCTCAATCTCTTTTTACATCAAATGCTTATTTAGGAAAAACCTGGAGGACTATTTGTAATTTCTATGACACATTCAGTATGTCCATAGAGTGCTTAAAAGGGGATTTACTATTATCTACTTCCTTTATTTTTCTGTTAATAGTTTCCAGAGTGATTTTTATATCCTTAAGACAAATTAAGTGATGAACCTGGCCTGACAAGTAGCATTTCCTGAAATGGAAAAATTCCTAAAAGGTTTTCAAGTTCTACAGCTATGGGATTTTTATGAATGAAGTGAGGAGCAGACACAAGAGGTCTTCAGGTAAGACACTTTCCACAGTCTCAGTAGTAAGTGAAAATGTCTTGAAAATTCTGCCCCCACTTGATATTTATTCTGCTGTCCATTGTGCATTATCTTTTAGACTGTGCTTTCTATACCATATTGTTAAGCAGTGATAAAGGGTTCAACAAAAGGAAAAATTACTAGAATTTAAAATGGGAATAAGACTATGACTTGCCTGGTTTGTACATATAAGGGAATATATGAGATATAATGCTATCAGTTTAATCCATGTTACTTTGGACATTACCACACTTATAGTTTAATAACAGCAGGATTTCTGCTCTCTAGGTTTTGTACCAGCTAAGTTGCTTAGCAACCTTAACTCCAAGATAACGATGTCTTGCTGCCTGTGATTAAAGAATGATTTTCCCATATTCTGTTTATGATATATCTAACTTACATATTTTGTTGTTTTGCAAAGTCTTTTCCTCAATTTTCACTTCAAATATAGCAAGGTATATATGTGTTCCTTGAAGCATTTTATCTTCAAAATTCACCACAGTCACCTACTTGAGTGAATGCAAGTAGCACAATAGTATTATGAGAAAACCCACACTGTACAGTAATGCAAAGAACATAAAATGGAGAATGGGCCTATAGAGCAGCTCCTGATACTGCTGTATAAACCCCTAAAAACCTCTTCAGCACAAGTGCATTGCTAATAACCATGGATAATGCTCTAGTTCTGTGGTTTAATTCTCCTCTTAAATAAATAAATAGAAAGCTCTGGGACTTGCCCATATGTGATGCTGTGCTTTGGAACTGGTCCAGAAAAGTGAAATACTGTACTTTAAATGGTAGCAAATGCCTCTTGCTAAAGCTGGGAGCTGGATTGATTACTTTAATAGTATTACGGAGGTTCACTGGACCTCAAACACTAATAGTATTCTGAGCTAGCATCTGAAAGATGGCACACATTAAAATGGATATGGCATGACATTAATGTATTTCAAAATACTCTGTTAATTCTTGAACAGCTTATCACCATGGTTACTGTGACCAGAAATTAAACAAACAGGAAAAATTTTAAATTAATCCATCCTGAGTAAGATTCCAATGGAATCTAGAGTCTCATTTAACCATTAGGATCCACAATAAAGGGTGACAGCTCTTTGGCTAATAATAGAACCCATGCCTGCTGGAAGAGGAGGAGTTTTGTCCTGGGATTTGGGGTGTCTATCATAAATTACTTTCCATATTGTAGGAAGTTGTGGAATTGCAATGGAAACCTAGATAGGAGCTACTGATGTAAACTGTCTGCTTCCAGCAGACTGGAGTTGAATTGGTAACTCTTCATGGTGTAGAGGTTTGTCACTGAAGTACTGATATTGGTATGGATGCAATGGGAATATCTGTATGTGACAGCACCAGAAGCTACAGCAAAGTATTATGAGACTGGGATCTGTCTTGAAATCCCAGGATATGGTACCCACTGGTAACACAGAGGATTGTCCCATTTAAACCCAATTGAGAAAGGAGCACAGATGCTTCCTCAAGGGAAGACCCTTCATCCTAAACTCAGAATGCAACAAGTTGCAGCACATCATGTGTGCCAATCCTTTCCTTTTCCCCAACAGGAAAACATACATTTCAATTAAAAAAAAAAAAAAAAAAAAAAAAAAAAAAAAAAAAAAAAAAAAAAAAAAAAAAAAGATAATGCATAATGAGCTTATCAAAAGCTTATGGCTCTGCTGGAGTCTAAAGAAAAATACCAGCTGTCAAAATTGGTAAATGTGTTGTCTTTGTGCTTAAGTATTAACTTAATTCTACATTCAACTCTCTTCATCTAAGTGAACAAGTCCTGTAGTATGGCATTTACCTGCTGCTTTGAAGGATTTCTAATGTATCAAGTTGTTTGCAGTTTCTAGTTGTTTATTTGAAAAATTATCATTACTTAAAGGTACAGCAATTCTGCTCTGAGTATTTGGAGTAGGTTTTTAGTTACTGTCCTGGACTGGCTTCCACTGCAGTGTTGAGTGTGTGAGGGTGTTACAGAAGCAGGAGGGGAACGTATCTGTGATGCACAGTGATGTTAATGTCTGTAGTGAACATTCTTTAGACCAATGATTGAAAAATCTGAGCATTTCTGCAGTGAATTCCTGCTGGATCAGGCTGGTGTTTCTTGAATATTTTTATTAAGAATACTTTAAAGAACAGAAGTGTTGCCTCAGTAGAAGTTGTCCCATGCAGGATACAGTTCCCCTACCTGAAGCATTTGTTTCAGATGTCTACCTGCCAGGTGGATATCAAATCTGAGATTGTGTTTGGTGCTTAGTTCGAACTAGAAACTCTGTCTGTTCATCCTGTTGTTGCCATAGATGCCATGGGATCTGAAACAGATGACAAAACTACTCTATCCAAGGAAATTCATACCTTGAAATGCAAAACCTTGGCAAGAGCAATACCAAGGCATAACAGGAATACAGTAATGGCACTTAAAATACCCTCTTGAGTGACAGGTTTAGGTCACACTTACTTTACTTCACCAAACAAACATGTTCATACAAGTAAATATTTGGCATCTGAAGATCCCCCTTGACTTGAAATTAGGCATCAATAAAAGCCCTTTAGCTTATGCCAAACTAAATATTAGTCTGTAGTAAACAATACAGTGAGAAACATCTTAACGACTATACATGGTTGAGGATCTCATCCACTGATAACTATGAATGGAATGAACAGAATCTGGATTTGGTTGTGAGATCCCCAGTGAGGAGCTCAGAGTGGTAATGCTGGCTGGCTCTGGAAATGAAAGTGCATTAAATGACAGTGAGTTGTAATGGGAAGTGAATCTGTTATGAGTCATCAGAAAAGAGCAACTGGGAAAAACACATTTTTTAAGGGATGACCTTTAGCCCATGTACTTAGTGCATATGTAGTCATCAAGGACTTTCACTCAGACTAAAATTCTTCAAAATTATATCTCCTGTTCGAGAGACTTAGGCAAATCAGAAAGTCTTCACTGTGAGAAGTTAAAGTATTTTCTATTTTTGAATTATAGCTAATGTTTTTCCACAAGAATATATTTTGACCTTGTTAGCATTTAAAGATGAACCTATGACTTTGACAGCTAAATATAGTCTTTGGTGGTAGTGTAAGAACATCTGAATTAAAATAGTTAAATCATCTCTAACATTATGCACTCACTCAAAATTCAGGTTTAAAACCTTCTTGGGGATTCATATTTAATATTTAGTTAAATATTGCCAATTATCTTTGAAGGCACAGAATACAACAGAACTTCAGTAATTGTCAGAAAAAGTGACATGGAACAGCTTATTCCAATATGAATGAAGCTCTGAACATAAGTAATTCTTTCAAAGAATAAAAAGGAAGTCCTTTAAGGGTACTCATTAATATTAGTTATTTCCAACATTGATCGGGAAATGTGGTCCTCTTAAAACTATCTCAAAGAGGATGCTGTTATTTGGATAATTATGCCAAGTTATGCCAAGATATATGTAAAAGTAATCTACTTCTTACTGCTATTCTAATATTTGTAAGCTTTTCAGCTGGGTAGTGCTAATTAAAGCTCTATACACTTACAAAGAAAATTTTAAATAGTGCTTTTAGCTTGGCTTTTATAAAATCTTTTTCTTTATTTCTTTTCTCAAAGATGTCATGCAGCAACACAGCTGCAGTAGCATTGGGTGCAGAAGCCCATGAGGTCTGAAGAGTAAACCGGGAGCTACACTTTCCAGTGCATTCAGATATCCTGTGGCTGTTGCTTTGCTGGCATCAATAGACTCTAACTCAGAACTGAGGGGTTCAAATTCAATTTGCATGTTTCCTAAGGCCTTTGAGAGTAGTTACAGAGAGTATAGAGCAGTGGCCTGAGCACCAATAGCTGCTATTCTACTGTCTGCCAGCTAACTACAACACATTTTTTTGGCAACAAAGATCTTTCAAGTTCTGTTTCTCCTCCCACACTCCCAGAGTAGTAGTTTCAACTTAATGTGACTATTACTTGGTAACATTAATGAGGTTGGCGTTAATGACATTAAAGGAATCAAAAAGATGACCTGGAAGTTAACTTGGAGAAAAAAAGTCTGGCTTTACAGGCTTACAGAAAGCTTCTGGTATGGGAGAGAGACTTCTAAAGCCCTTTGAATTTATTAAAGGCAGGGCTGGATTTACACCCAAAGCTGCAGAAACCCTAAGGAAGCCATGAGAGGGCCAGTAAAATACTGTCAGGCCACTGAGAGCCCCCCAGATCAACCCTTGTGCCAGTGCAAGGGGAGATAGGCACAAGGTAAGAATAAGGAACCGATGATTATTTCTTTTGGCACAAGTGCATTTCCAACTTAAATTTTGTGTGAAAAGATAAGAGTTGTTGTCTTTGGTGTAAAGGATATTCTGCTTGAAGATTAAGTGGAAGAGAAAGAAACAACATTTTCCTCCATTCTACCTAAAGTACCAGGAATTCCTCTGGTTGAAAATGTATTCTGAAGCCTGATCTCTGGGTACGAAGGATGTGCTTTTGGAAACCTTGTTTCTACCAGACCCACAGAGTTTTCCTCTGAGTAAAAGAGGGGCAGAGCACATAACATCTGTGTGTGTGTCTGTGTGTGCTACACAACTGCTCTGCACCTTGGTACTCAGTTGGGCTGTTTTGGGGAATAGATGCGGGAGTACATCCATCGAAAGGGAAAATATACACCCGGAAATTGGTGGTTCCAAATGTTTGTCACTAGCTAAAATAAAATAGCTCACTGTTGTTACTATTTGGTAAGTACAGTGCAGCAACCCCGAGCGCTCTCTCTGTAGCAGTGCTGTGCTTCAGGCAGCAGTTCCTTATGGGAAGTGCCTTAGGTGCTAAAATCTTTCAATGCACCTGTCTTATATTCTTAGTGAGAATATTCTTATATTCATCTATGCTAGATGCTTATTTTTATGTAATAAAGATGAGTGAGGGAATGCCATCACAAGTTATTTCTTGAATTATTTAGTAGACTTTTGTGCTATGAATAGCTGCTAGAAAAGTACAAATTGCTTCTCCCTCACAAAGAACGCACTTCCTTCTCAATATATCTTCCCTCATCCTCAAGCTCTAAATGAGGATTTCACCTATTTTTGTGTGTGTTTTTAAGGATTACAAGTTAACATTATCCTGCATGTTTCTTCCTTTGGTTTCATTATGTTAAAACCTACAACTACTTGAAGGGGAAGGTTATATAAAAGATTGGTATCAATAAAATCTGTTGAGTCTTAATGTGTTTTATTCAGGTATGGCTGTGCTAGTTTTTACCTAAGACACATTCACATGAATGTCACTGGTTTTCAAAAGCTTTATTTCAATGCATAACTTCTTTTACATATACAATATTTTTATAGAGTTATTTAAATTGTAATAGTCACACATTGATATGAGGCAAGTTAATCAAAGCATTTATCATTTGGGTAATCACATTAATATAACTGCATAAAGTGTCCTGCAATAATATTTTAAATGATACATCTTATTATCGTATTTACTGTGAAGTTTATCCTGTGTTTGACATTTGCCAGGGGTCACCCAGTTCAGGCCACAGATCGTGTGGCCCCAGGCACTGAGCAGTGTTCACCAGACCATGTGTATTTGAGTGGCAGTAAGTGCTGTCAAGGGTGGTCTGGATCTCTTCCTTTTTAAATTTTTTTTTCTTCTTCATTTTGATCTTCCCCTCCACCTTTTCTGTTTCCTTTCTTCTGTAATTATTTGTTTCTTCCCATATTGCTTAGGAAGAGCAATTCAACCCATCCTGAAGTGGAGACTCAAAGGAAGAGTGACCAAATAGGAATGTTCCTGTAAGATTATGAAGGGGGTGAGTACACAGGATACTTTCTAGCCTCCATCTGCTGAGTAGCTCAGAGACTTCTTAATCTAGATACAGTGCTTGAGTATTTAATAACCCTCAGTGATTTTATTTTCTGTGAAGTTTTTCAGTGTCCCCTAGTGCTCCTGCAAGCTTTTGGCACCACACCTTCTGGCATGTAGTTCCTTAGAGATCTCCTCTCTGCTACATAAAGAAAACTTTAATTTGTTTCCAGTGTAGCTCCCAATAGTTAATTTGATCCCCCACGGGTTTTGTTTTGGAGGAGGCAATGAATATTTGGTCTCTATCCAACTTCTCCATACAACCCATGATTTTGTGGATCTTTGTCATACCCCTTGTTAGTCATCCTTTTTTCGGATTAGAGAAAAATGTCTTGTACAAGTTTAAGAAAAAACCAAAACAAAATCATTTTTAAGGCTTTCAGAAAACACTACTGCTTGTGTACTGCAGCATCCATTGTGTAAAACAATGGGCAGCATTCTGCTTTGCTCCATGATTAATGATGGTGGAGCTGACTAATTTCATGTTTGTTATGCCTTTATCATCACTACCAAGGGATTTATTTACTTGCAAGGTAGCAATCCTTACAAAGATGGGTTTGCTGTGGTCTGCCAGGTTGTTTTGCAGGAAAAAAGAACAACCCAAATAAATTACAGCACCAATGATAGCTAAGACATATTTTCTTTTTCCCTATCTATTATCTTACTGAAACAGCTTGAGTAGTAAATTGTTAACAGATACACTTCTTGATGTCTTTTTAAAAGGGACTGTCCATCACAATGAAAGTAAAGTAATCCTATCTCAAATCAGACAACATCAATAGTAATCAAAAGAATTCTACTGTCAATGCAGTACTTGGAAAAATCCAGCATTCGAATTAAATAAGAAATTATTACTTTTGAGTACTTGAGTATAGATTAGATTACGTCAGGGGAAAAATACCACAACTCCAGCTTTTGTCTTTTGTAGTAAAGAAAATTTGGTTTCTTTACTTAATTTTATCATGGAATTACACAGGTTGGGTGGGATCTCTAGAGCTGACCTGGTCCAATGCCCCATATCAGGCATGGTCTCCAGAGAGGTTGTGGAGGCTTCATCCTTGGAGATAGTCAAAACCTGATTTTCTTATATTTAGGTGGAGTTTCCTGTATTTTAAGATACTTCTTTTCCTATCTAGATACCACTGAGAAGAGAGTGGCAGTTTTCTTTACTGAAGGTCAGACTGAAGTGAAGAAGGCATCGAGTACTTTGATCGTTTCTGTGCCCTCTGTCATCAGTTCCCCATCTACTCAGGAGCAGTCCCACAATTTCCCTAGACTTCCTCTTGCTGCTGATCTACTTGATGGGTATAAACCCATCTTTTTGCACTTCACATTTTTCAGTAATTCATCTGCAGATGGGTTTCAGTTTCAATGTAACAGACGAGTTTAGATAGATTTAGCTAATTCCAAAACTTCTTGCAAATTAGTCTGGTTGAGTTTTACAGTTGCTACTTGTTGCTTGTTTTCCTAAGGAAACAAAATGTCCTTGTTGCTCAGCTTAATTGGAGCTTATGTAAACCAGGCAGCTTACTAGAATTAGCTTGTATAGAATATATACTTTGCTAATTATATTTAAGTGATTTCTGAGTAATGATAAAAAAATATTTGGTCTAGGTGGTTTAGCATTCTAAAAGCCCTAGGTTAGAAAATTTCTTTGCCTCACAAATCACTCAGACATCTACTACAGCACTGAAAATCACTATTGATTATGATATAGATCTAAAGACTGTGTATTTCACAGTTAAAATACACCAAACATTTAAGAAATCTTCATGATTTTCCTTTGTGACTATTTCTCATTTTAATGTACTCACTGCACACTTCCCCACTGAGTCACTTTCTTGGATCATCAAACAATCTATAATCTGCATTTTACAGAACGGTTTTCAAAAAATAATAATCTACTCCCAAATGCAAATCAAGTGAATAATGAGGAATTGGATCCACATTCAATCAAAAAGCATTAGGCAAATGCTCCAACATTTTACCACATGGAAGCACTTCCGAATGTGAATTGAAAATTAACCCTGTATGGGATTAAAATGCTGAACTGAGAAGGCAGGTATTGTGAGCAAAGAGAGAAATCAAATATGGCACTTGCATTTACTGACTCATTCATTGTCCTCTTTTATGGCAACATTAAGGAAGATTGGATTGGGGATGTATTGAGTTTGCATGGCCTGGTTTTGGTAGTGGGGCACTACAGGGGTGGCTTCTAGGAAGAGCTGCCAGAGGCTTCTACCATGTCTGGCAGAGTCAATTGCTGCTGCCTCTGAAGATGGACATCCCATGGCCAAGGCTGGGCCAGCTATAAATGTGGTAATGCCTCTTTGATAACACATTTAAGAAGAAAGAAAAAGTTATTGTGCAGTTGTAATTGTGGCCAGAGAAGAGAGGAGTGAGAATATGTGGGAGGAACAACTCCAAGGTCAGTGGAGAAGGCAAGGCAGGGCAGAAGGTGCTCCAGGCACCAGAGCTGGCATTCCTTGCAGTCCACGGTGGAAACCATGGTGAGGCAGCTGTGCCATGCAGCCCATGGGGATGCAGAGATCCACCTGCAGCCTGTGGAGAAGCTGTGGATGCCTGAGAGGAGGCTGTGACCCTGTGGGAGGACCACGGAGAGAGGAGCCCGTGCTGGAGCAGCCTGTCCTTGAAGGACTGCACCCAGTGCAAGAGTGACCCACACTGCAGCAGTTTGGAGAGGACTTTTGCCCGCAGGAGGGATTCACATTGCTGCAGTTTGCAGGGAGCTGCTGCTCATGAAAGGGACTCGCATTGGAGAAGTTAATGGAGAACTGTCTCTCACGGGAGGGACCCCACAGTGCAGCAGGGGAAGATCTGGAGTGGACATGATGTAACCTGTAAAAGTAGAAGAAAGTGAAATTTTTTGTTAAAGATGATGCTTTAATTTTTGAGATTTAGAAAACATCTGCTTTAGAAAGTCTTTGTAATTCTGTTGTCTCACACTGCCAGCATGCTTTACACAGGGCAAACAGCAGGTGGCGAAAGCAGGTACTTAAAGCCAAGGCTGTTAACTTACAGTGAGGTTATGTTTTCAATTCTTAATCTTTGAAATTCATTCAGTGTGTCCTGGATATAAGAAGAAAAGAAATGATGCACCATTTCTTTCAAAGCCATCGTTATTTTTGAGGCATACACACACATTTTTGTGTATTTCTAGATATTGTTCATCATTCATATTAGCAATAATTGACGTAAAATGTCACTCAGTTCTCTACTTCTATTCTTAAAGTATAGGGTTTAAACAGTCTTGTTATGCTGCTGAGCTGTATTTGCAACATTTGTTAAGACTGACATCCCATACATAAAACATCTAAAAAATTCAGCTTATCTGCTTTTGAGATGGCACAAATATGTTCACATATTGTATGAGTTGAAGGAATCTGGGCTCCTTAGACTGAAGAAAAGCAGCTTATAATTGGTAGCTGCAAACAGCATGGTCATTGAGAAATACTCTGTATGTATTGACTTTTAATAAACAGGATTAATGGCCCATTCAGTGTTTAGAAGACACTGCAATAAGTATTTAAAGATTCTGCTTTATTAGCACTAGGAATTTAGTAATAACAGATATCAGAACTCCAGTGTTATCAATGAAATCTCACATTTAATGATATTTAGTATTTATCAGATTTTGCAGAAAACCAAAAGTAAAAGAAGATAGGGTTGTGTAGTAAATATCTTCTATTTGTTACTATTAATAATTTTGCACCTGTGCTTCTCTATTTTATTTCACTTTTCTCTTGAATTGTTCTCATACAAGGAGGCTGCTCTTTTCCCAGACATGATGCATTTGCTTACATGTGCACCACAGAGATTTCACCCGAGTCAACATGTTTCTAGCCTTTACAAACCTGGAACCAAAAAATTTGTGTCAATAGGTAAGTAAATCTGATAGACTCTTTCCAAGTATAGTATCTGACAGAATAACGGAGATCTAGTCTATTGTCATTGATTTTTACCAGCCTTACAAGTGTGACAGGCATAGAGTGAAAGCTGTTTTTCTTAGGGACAATTGTTCCATCTAATGCTAGTGTTGCTCACATTTTGGTGACATCATTCATTATATACTTTGAGGAGTCTTCCTGCTTAAGGTGCATGAAAGTTCACCGAAATTCTCAAAAAACTATTGTTTAATTTAGTGTGCCATGGGCATCACAATCACTTGAACTTTTTTTTCCTGAGTGTTTGCCTGATTGTGTTTCACATTAGGCTGACCTAATTTACCCATATCTGAAAGGCCATGCCAGGTTTCATTCCCTGTAAGTCACTGTAGCCTCCACAGACAGCCTGGGGATATATACAGATCCAGTGAATGTAGCTATAGCCTTGTTTTATTATTGCTGGAATTTGACCTATAAGAAGAAAACTTGCTTACGTTTTTATCCTGCCAAAGCTGTTTCTTAAGCCAAGGAACCCAAATTCTGATTTTCCCTAAGAAAACAAACAAACTCTAACAAAACACATGCACAATTTCCCATCCCTCTCCACCCTGCAAAATACTGACCATGGCTACTGATATAAATCTTGTTAATGCCCCTCAGTTAATGCCCCTCGCTGTTACTACCTGTTTGGAGCTATCCTTGATCTACTTTTTCTTTCTGAAGAAAACTCTTACAATCACCTTTTCTAAAGGGAGTATCTTTCAAGTCTTTGAAGAAATAAAATTTCAGCATTCTCATTAATATTTCTTCAGAATCTGGAGCACAGTGCCTGGTGTTCAGATAGTTCCTGTTTTAGTTTTCTCT
This sequence comes from Erpornis zantholeuca, assembly GCA_013400515.1. NCBI lineage: Eukaryota > Metazoa > Chordata > Aves > Passeriformes > Timaliidae > Erpornis > Erpornis zantholeuca. The sequence continues at coordinate 68,336 of VZTN01000533.1, forward strand.
TTCAGGGTGCTACTTTTTCAACTGGAACTTGACATCAGTTCTGAAATGGCGTTTGTGACTACTTATGGTCTTCAACCATCACTGAAGGCAATGGGCACTTCTGCCTGCAGCATCTGCCCTTTGGAACTAAACACCTCTTCAGTCTTCTCTCTAATCCTGCTCAGATGCAGGAGTATACCAGGAGAATCCAACAAGACTCTGACATCAGACCAGTTTTGACAATTTTATACAGTTTAATTATATTAAACTAGCATACAAAAAAAAACGTTAAATGCAAATGTTTTAAACCTGTAGCTGTCACTGCTGAATCACTGCAGTATTTCATTTGGATAGCATAATGTGAAACTGCCTGAAGAGGGTGATGGCCAATTAGGGATCGAAAGAAAGGCAGAGGCAGACCCTGTGTGAGGGTGGATAATATAGATGAAAAAGTCTGCTGGCAGAGTTATATCAGTAAATGAGCATTTTGGCAAGGATTGGTTCGTCAAGCAAAGTCAGCTGTGCTAACAAAAGCACTTTAATATCAGCCTTGTGTCCATGCTGGAAGGACAGTGGACAATTAATAAAAATAAAATTCACTGATGTTTCTAATTTAGAACTTTTTGTAGAGTGGGTTTAAGTTGATTTTTCATTAAATATCTACTGCTAGGATTTCTATTTTCTGTTTTTTCATTTCCCTCTATTCATGATTTGCACTATGATGACCTCCTTAATCTAGGTTTTAAATAATTTCTATCAAACTAAGATCAAACTATCTCATCTTGGTATTACAATATTAATACGCTTTGTTTTTTTCAGCTTGGCAGCCTTGTTCAAAAATGCACGTAATTTATATTCAGGTAAGTCTTTATTAGCATGATGAAGTTCCAAGTGCAGCAGCTTTTCTATTTTCCCTGGAATACTTTTCCCATTTGTAACATGTAACCATTCTATATAACCTTCTCCATAGCTTGTGTAAGTCTATCAAAATCAAATTTGCTCTAGGCAATAAACCAGCCTGAAGCTGAAATACTGACCGTGACCCTTTGGAAAGATGGAAAGGATTTATCAGTAAAGGTGTTACGTCCTTTTGGCAGTGTCTCAATTAATTATCTTTGTGCCACTGTAGGTCTGGCAGGTATTTTGCCATCAAATGGCCAGGGTGAACTAAAATATATTCTGTTATTCCATCTTTCATACACAAACTATTTTAAAGAGTTAAGCAGATCGTGTTCTTATAGAAAGGGGAAAATTGTGCAAACTTACTGCAGACCTCTGCTAAGGCAGATGTGATCGTACACTGTTAATCTGGCATTTCAACTTCTCATAAAGGCTGTGGTCTCTACCACACTGTCTTAAGTTGTGTGTTTCACCAGAAAAACAGAAGCAAAAACCACAGAAAAATTGTAGGTGATCTGGTGATAGTTTAAGTTGAATATTACCTGCTGCATCTGGATATATGGCTTAGTGTTGGGGGACTGATAGAGAGTTGTTCTGTCAGCTCCACTTGAACTAACCTCATTACTTTTGGATTCTTCCCTGAGGCTATTTCTACCCCATTTTGTACAACTAGTGCAACATGATGAGACTGAAGTTTTGCAGACTTGAGTCTATGACATGAACTACTAATTCATCTCTTTTTTTCTTTTTTTTTCTTTCTTTTTTTTTAAGGAGTAGTTGATTTCCCTTGCATGGGAAACGTGTTAAATTGCCCAATTAGATTGCCAGAAGGGGCAATTTATTATTAAGGTCTGAGAAGTCATATTTTTTGTGGGTTTTTTGTGGGTTTACATCTGTTGTGATTAAATAGTATTTTTTGGTAACATTTCACATTACTTTATTTTTAGGGTGATGTTAAATAGGGGAAATTATCAGCAAGTAAGATGAGTGTCAAAACCAGAAATCATCACAAAAACTCTTTTTCTGCCTTACAGAGGCAGTCTATAATAACATTTTTAAAAACTGGAATATATATTCTGTCCACAGACAGCTGTTAATATTTCACGAACCACAGAAGTCCTTCATGATGAACATAGCATTTTTCTTATTGTTTACAGTGCTATTTACCAATCCAGAAAAGTTAGTTAACCTTGTTTTCAAATGCAACTGAAGAAAGGCCCAAAGAACTAACTCAATTATTTAATAAATACACTGGTTTTGGATGGATTGTACATTGATAAACCTTTTTATTGTCCCACATGCATAGCATCAGCACAAAATAAAATTTGTGCAAGTCTCCAGCAGAAAAAAAATAACAATAAAAATCATATGGAGAGCAGCCTATGATTCTCTTGTTTGCAGACAAGACTGTCTCTGGTATAGCTTATTTCCAATAAAAATGCAACTGGATTTAGTAATGAAATAAGATTTTTTAAAAAAATTTACTACTAAATTAATTGCATCTGGAAGAAAATATTTGATAAGCATTTCTTATATAAAAGAAATCGCATCAGTAGTTTAAAACTTGAAATTGAACTCATTTAATGCCCTGTTCACAAATCACATCTACGAGGTATTGATTTGGATACTAAAAATGAGCAGAACCAAAAACAATGATCACCTTGCAAAATGTGATTGTAATCAAATATTGTGGGGCAACTCTAGCTGTATGTGGTGAATTTCCATTTCCACCTGATTCCTAGTTGATGAAAGTGGACTGATTTATCAGTCTTGGAAGGGTTTTCCAGGTTCCTGCTTTATCAGCAGCAAGATACAAGACATTGAGAGTATATGTGTTATATATATAGCTTAATGGTATTTCATTTTGGCAATAATAACAATATATTTCACCACAATAATGATAGCATATTGTAAGACTTTATTGAAAATTGCAATTTTTAGCTATCACTTGAGAGAACACTTACTGTAAGAAACAGTTTTTAAGTCTCAGGACTTAAAAATTAGCTCTCATTATCTGTTCCCATTTCTGTGGTGGAATGTATTTCACTGCCCAGTTCTGTAGTAGTTACCAGCAACCAGAGAGAGGGGCAGATGATGAGAGATGCTTGTGGCTCAGCTAATTACTAGTAAGTCCATCTGTAGTAAGATCTGTGGTTGGGGGAGGGAGAACAATTTCTGTGAGGTGGCAGCTGTTTACAAAATGAATTTCTGGGTCCTGGGGACAAATGCCAGGCAATGCATCCCATGGATGGTCCTGCTCTCCCCAAGCACAGGACACAGCCGCTTGACTTTACTGCAGTGTGAAGCGCAGACCTGAGATCTCCAGCGACTTCTGGTGACAAGTCATTTGGGAATACATGGTCTTGACATCTGTGGTGGCCAGGGTTGGGCAGCCAAATTGCAAAGGTGGGCAGTTGCACTCTGAAGTGCATGGACTTATTTCTTCAGAACCCCCTTCTCTGTGGAAGCTGCTCTCCAGAGACTTGTTTATATTTGTGTCCCATTGTAGCCATTCATAAGAGCTGTGGGTGTCTCTGAGATGTCATCTGATCTCTCTTGTTCCTGCCTGCTGTGTCCTCAGGTGTCATCTCAGTGTTCAGACAGAACAGTAACCCTCTGAGTGAGGGCTCAACAAGAAGCACAAGTCCCTGCAGTGTGTCCCTGGGAGTAACTGGAATTGTTGTATTGCTTTGTGACCTTCCAGTCCTGGCAGGCTCTGCAAGTCATTCACACAAACATCAATGGTGCTGTTGTCTCACCTCCTGGGAGCTCAGGGTACACATACTGACCGGCCTTCCCTTCCTGTTATTCTCCAGTGATGTGACTGGTTCATGCTGATTTTTTCCAAGCTTGGCCAACCTCATTACCATGGTACCCAGCAGGTTTTCAGCTCCTGCTGGCCTTCACAGCACTGCTTTGGATCACCCCAGATACTGCCACAGCCTGCCTTGAGCCTCCTGAAAGCTGCTTCCCAGGCGGGCACTAAGTGCTCCAGTAAAGGTTCCATTAGCAGTGAATGTGTGGGACTGCTGCCTATACATGCTACCTTTAAATAACTGTGTGGATGCAGTTCGGGTGCTAGTAAACAATACTGGTACTTCAGACAATTTTTCAAATTCATTAAGAGAAGTAATGTTCAACACAGTTTGAGACTGTGTTGCAGGGACTAAACCTTCTTCCTGATAAATTATGCAATTATGCTTTGAAATGCATTTACTTGTTTTGAAACATTATTTCTGTATGGCTTAAAAAAAAAGATGTTTTCTGCTTCTGAAAATAAGCAAGTTATTGGTAAGAGGGTTCATTTTGTTATATTCTGTTTCTATTCAAACAGAATATATCTGAGGGACAAATAGTTTTAATTTGCTATCTAGTTATATCATTCTTTTTTTTCTTTTTTTTAATTTTTTTTTTTTAGGTAATTCTAACACCTTATTAACCTGGTAGGATAGTTATTAAAACATAAGAGATTAAATTCTAAAAAGAACACTACAGACTGCTTCTTGAAAGGGCTTTCAGGAAGGGATTGCTAAAAGAAATAGAGAAAGAGTAAATTAATTTTTCAACTTATAACAAAAGGCAGTATAGTAGTACCGAGTTGTAGCCACCTACATGAATAACCATAAATTAAGTGGTGTTTTATCCAGCTAGTTATCCCTTAGACTGCTATGCATGAGCAGGCAGAGTCTTCATTTTCCCTGGAATGGATTATTTGGAGAATTTGCTATATATCAGCCTTAACTGTACTACTTCTTGTACATAAGTACAAATGGATTATCAACAAAGAGGGTATCAGGACCTTTGTCAAGCTTGTAGATAACCCATGGAAGAGGATACACAATGCAAACTCCTCTGTGTTACTGTGCAGTCAGGAAATGGCCTGGAAGCAGTACAGCATTGTAGGGATAAGGCTGCTGGATCCAGAGATCCTCCAAGGGGAGTGGGTAGTGACCAGCACTTGAGTCCTGCCCAGCTCCCAGCAGGAGGGAGAAAAGTGTTTTATACTCTCTGCTCTCACTGACACTGTTAGCACCTGCATTTGGATTCACTGTCACAAAGGACATTCTGTATCCACTGTAAATAATTCACTCATGGTCAAAATAAAAGGAGGGTTTCATGGAGAGTTCGATAGGAGCCGAATAGAACTCCTAATAAAATTCTTGACCAACTAGAGGGGCAAATAAAAACAAATCTGCTTCCTACAGGTCAAGAAATACTTAAGGATTATGGATTACTAGTAAAAGGATTTGCACATTAGGAAAAGCTATTAACATACTAGCAACCACCACCACTGTAACAAGGCAAAAAATAGTTAATGGTGATGAGGACTATAAAAAATATGAAAGTCAGAATTAAAACATCTTGTAAGAATTGTGATGTAAGTCTTCTACTTTCCTTGTATATCATATACTATGTCACTGATACAGTAACTACTACTTAAAAAAAAAAAGTTCAGTTGATAGGGAGGACATTTTAATTAACACAATTCAGGCTCAGTATTATTTTATATAATGTAAAATTATTTTAAGTTTTATCTCCTCTAAAACCTGAACTCACAAATTTTGAACAGTTTTTGCCAAATGACATAACATAATTACACTGAATACAATACACACAAGCTGTTATGATACCCAGGTGATTAATAGTAAAGCAGTTATTTTTATGACATTTCTGTTCCCCCTTCACACGAAACAAATAATTTAGAACAATTTAATTGAGAGGAAAATCGTGAAGTGGATATGGTGTATATTGCATTAAGATGGAAGAAAAAGAAAAGGAAAATGTAGATACATTTGTGCAGTGCTGGAAGCATTACAAGAAAAGGAGCAGGAGCATGTGTTGCATTTACAGGGGATAAAAATACAGTGTGCTACTAATGGAAAGATGAGCAATAAACAACATGAAATGTTAGCCGAAGCAAACAAAATGCAAGAAAAGACAAAAGAGTAAAGTAAAATTAGAAAGAAAAATTACCTGGAAAGTAACCATGCCATTGCTTCAGCAGACACCCTCCACCCCAGCCCTTTTATTCATGTTGGACTCCATGCAGTATAAAGATACACTTCTTTGCCTAAAAGCCACACAATCCAGCAGAGGTCTGAGGCAACAGCAGGATCAATGTGGTGCAAGAAAAGTACAGAGTGTGGGGATGTGCTTGCTCAGCCTGGTACATCAGTCAATTGAATTGAAATTCCTTGGACTATTCCTTCAAAGCTGGATTCTAGATGAAAATGTAAAAAGGATGGTAGTAAACTTGAGCAAACCTGGAGAGGCTATGAATCCACTAGTGCAGGAGGTCTGATCAAATCCCTGAGCACCCTGATGTGAATTTGGTGCAACCTTGCTTTGGACTAAGATCTTCTGTGGGCCTTCCACCCACAGTGCATCCATGATTCCTTCATTTGGTACATGCTGGGATTCTGTTTGTATCACACACAGAATCTCACTAATATTCACTAGCACCTGTACTTTCATAAACAAAAAGTGCCTTGATATTTGCTTCCAGTCTGTGCACCAAAAAGTGTGTAGGGATGGATGGATTTAACAACAAAATCAATCAGAAATGGTGAGAATAGCAAGCCATGAATAGATGGCATCATTTGGAGGGAAAAAAGCTAAACCAAACAAATTAACCAAGCAAAGGAGAGAGATGGAAAATCAGACTTGAAAAATTAATTCAGTTATTTCTTGTTATATATTACATAAACATATATTTGTAGTGGTATAATTTCACTGATTTTGATGATGCACGTTATCTGTTGGAACAAAAATAGTAAGATGTATAACATCTACATCCAAAATAGCCTCACTTGTTTATCAACTATTTTTTAACAGCTTTACACTGTATGTAATTCTAAAATTTTGACTAGTTTTTCCAATTCTTACATCATTTATCTGCTCTCTCTGCTCATTCTTTCAAGTCTCAACCACCTCTTAGCTTTCTTTTTTTTTTTTTTTTCTTTTCCTGTCTGGCAAGAAAGTTGTTATAAAAGACAAAACAGATAAAATAGCAGAGTAATGACAGCGGATGTCCCCTCTGGTGAGATCTAGATTTCCTCAGTGGAGAATGCATGACATTCTTTCATTTCTGACCCTGGAAACCTTTCTTTAATAATGTAATTTCAGCCTAATTTAACAATCAGCACATCAGATGTCTTTTAAAGGTACTCCCATCTTTTATTGGTTTTAGCAACCAATTACTTCCCAGCCCAGCTAGCCCCAGTTCAGCTCCATAGTGGCATAGCATGTTGGAATAAATCACTTGCCTTCTGCCCTTTGCAGCTGTAAAATAAAAATCCAAGCATAGATGTAGATGTGTGCAGTGATGAGGGATGAACCAAAACAAGAAAATGCATGTTTGCCTCTTCTTACCTGGCTTGAACATTTCTGCTGCCAGGATGTTGTTTTTCTGGAAAGAAAATAAGCTATCATTTAAGGAATTTTATAACCAGGGAATATTTTTACTACTACTGCACATTAACATTATGCTTTCCTCTGCTAGATGTGCTCCCATTTAATTATGTTTTGTCCTTGCAGAGACACTTGATGATGTGATTCTCTTGATGATAAGAAGGTTGTGCACAGCTTGCTGAGGTCAAGTTCCCAGCAGTCACAGAGTACATCAGTGGTGCCAGTGAAGTCAATGGAATTGCTTTTATGTACTTCAAGTTTGAGCACATGGTTAAACTCTGCTTTTTTCTTTTTTTTTTTTTTTTTTAAGCTCTGCTCTGTATTGAGGTCACATTGTTTCATTCTGTTTGTGCTTTCAATCTCTATTCTTTACTGAGGACATTGTAGGCTGAACAGGAATTCTTCTTTTTCAAGTGGCATGTGGAAGAGTAATTTCCTACTTAAAGTTTTCTTCTCTGTCAAGTACTTTGTGGAATACATCTTAGTTCATTTGGATACAGAATGCCAGCAGCCACTGGCAGAGGCCTGAAAAGGTTTTGTCAAGCATCATCATCACACCTGAACCGTGGCAAACTCCCAGGGAACCAGTGTGGCAATTCACTCCACTCTGCACTGAGTCATCTCCGAGGTGGGACACTTCTCTTTTCTTCCTCTTTTCCTCTCTGAGCCAGGAATAGTTCCAGGAGCAGAAGACAGTTTCAGTCTGGATCAACTGCTGACTTTTTTAGCTTGTATTTTTATCTCTTCCATATGATGCTGATCCTGGAGATGAGCCTAAGTTGAACATTCCTGCCTTTTTTTCCTAGGTCTTCTGCTGCACATAAAAAAATCAGGTCTGTGGGGTTATTGTGGAAACTCTGAAAAGCTCTTTCTCCTTTGCCTTTCTCCCCTGCCTCCTTTGCCAATGGCTGTAGTGAACAGCAGCACTCACTGCAGAACTCAGGTACAGCATGGTAAGAACATGCAGCAATTATAACATGCATCAGTCCCACACAGTGTACATAATCACACCCAGTATTTAGGAATTGTAATTAAGTCTTGGGAAAATGTTTCACTCATTTACATCACCAGACTGAACTGTGTTAAAATACTACTATATTGGAACAATGTCTTCCAAAATAGTTGACTTAAAATAGGTCTTCAAAGGATCTAAAAAAATTATTTTCTAAAAGTTTGTATGCCGCAACAAATCAAAAATGACACAAGTGTATATCAAAATATTAAAAAATGAGTCTTGTCTAAGTGTCAATAATGTGTATATATTAGATTACTTGAATAATTATCTCAAATTATTTACGTGTTTAATATGTTATTTATATACTATTAAAAATGATGATATCTAGATACAACTATAACCTTAGTGGTTAAACTGAAACACTGTGCTTTTGATTGCATATGAAAGAGTAGAATCATGCAATCATATCAACAGACATATCAAAAGCACAGAAACATTTGTTTCTCTTTCTTGGAATAGTTTAGCTATCACATCATTTGATGAACCAAAAGATAGTTCCCTGACAAAGTGGATTAAAATCATAAAGCTGTGAGTAACACAAGTATATTACCTTTCATCTTCATCTCCACTCACCCACTTGGACAAATGGGGCTTGTAGTTACTTGTTTCCTCTTTAGCACATTTCCCTAAGGCAACAAACCAAAGGAATTACAGGTAAAAGTTTATCAAATGCTTGCAAGGCAGTTAATTGCCTCTCTTCTGTCACTCAGTATTATTTCCTTAACAGAACCTTGACCCAGGTGTGCCATGAGCTTGAAAGTTCAGTAGGTGGGATGCAGCTGCCACATGAAAGATGGATGATGTACATTTTATGTTTTCAGTGCAGGTTACTGTCTCTCAGAGTGGACGAGCTAATACAAGGTGACATCTTACCAGGGATCTTGTGGGCACCTTGGGAAAAGGACTCAGAACAGTTCCAGCATGTGATAGGAATGGATGGGAGGAGAGACTTCATGGTTAATGTACAGGGGCTGCAAGTTTGCATTTGAATTTCCAGCCATGGAAACGTGCATGGTACAGGGTTTATCAAAATCAGCAGGACCCTGCATAGTGCACAGTTTGCTACACAAGCAAGGTTTGAGAAGAATGATGATGGTTGAAATACATTTTTATTAAACATAAATAATTTATAAACACATTTTAGTTTATTATATTGCTCTTTTATTGGTGTAATAAATCAATTTTGTTTAATAGCCACAGATATACATTTAAAAATGTATTTTCACATACATGATGAAGGAATTTTCTTAACGTGTGAAACTGTCTACAATGTTCTGTTGCTTTCTTTTTTAATGAGGTAGAAATTGAGGAAATATAGAATTGCATTTAAAATTTTTATCAATACAAGTGACATTTAAATTATGAAAATTCAAATTATTTAAGAATTTTTAAGGTATCTTAATTTTATATCTACCTTTTTCACTGTATTCAAGGAAAAACTGAATAAACAGTGTAAAAAACAAATGAAGAATTGGTTTCCATTGCAAATGATGAGAAGAGGTGCTTCAATACAAATTTTCTTCTTGTCAAACTTCGTGCCTTTTCCACAAAACTGCCCAGTTGTGCTGCCCATGGTTCAATGTCCACAAACACAGACCCTGACCCTGCACCTTGTGGTTGTGAAGGTGGCACCAGCTTGCCCTTCCCTCTTTGAAACAAAATTTTTCAAATGTTTTTCAGACTGTGAAGACTTGGAGTGGCCAGCTTCCACTTCCATCCTCTCTATTTCTCCAGCAATTGATATTTTGATCCTTTCTTTAAAATCTGCATCTCAAACTGGCTCTCTCCTGCTGTGCCACAGCTCCCTCACCACAGCTGGCCCCCACGGAGCCAGAGCTCACCCAGTGGCCCCAAACTGCCTCCTGCAGGGCCCTGGATCTGCTCAGCTTTGCTCCGCGGAGGGCTCGGTGCAGGATCTGCTGTGCCACTGCCTTTATTGTGGTCAGGATGCTTGATGGCAGTGGAAATGCTGCACGTAGGGGCCTTAATGCTGGTTCCAGTTGGATGATCCAGCACTTTGGATTGAGGCTCTGGCTCTCCTTTGGTACATTGATTCACTTCTATAGCATAGTATTCACTCTCATATTAATTTACATTTCCCATTATATCTCTGATGGGAACTCTCTAACCAGTCATTACTTTATCCATATGTTAAATGTTCATTTTGCAGCTATTAGTATTTTGCCTAAGCGATATATCTCTTAAATACTAATTTTGGACATTGCTCAGTTTTCCTGTCTTCTTTTGCACAATGTCACCATTCTGAACCAAGTTCACTAGGCCTTGGGTGGACTAAATGTACACAGCTCATTAGACCAACACCAACTTCCTGCTGGTCCTATTTCCATGCTCATTTTTTCAACATAACATTTTAAGCCCTTCTGAGCACTGCTTTAGCCCTCAATGTATACAGCCTGCTAAGTGTTCTCAGAAAATAATCTCCCAGTTTGTGGCATGATTGGTTTTCATCCAAATACTGAAATGCTACTTTTTAGGTAAATTTTCCCACCATGCATGATAAAGCTGATTGTTCTCTGCCTTCAGGCCTCCAGAATCAACAAGTGTAAGAAGACAGGTCATGCTCATATCAGTCAGTGGCATGATTTCTTACTTCAGTGGGATCAATTGTATCACCAGCACCTAAAGAAAAACATGTAAAATGCAGTAAGAATTTTCGTACACTTTCGGACACTTCTATCTTTAAGTTGAAGTTCCTGTCTTTTATCTTGTATTTCATTTTGGTGCTGATGTAAACATCAGGCTTATTTTTTTCCCTTTTATATATGTACATACTTGCTTTAGATATTTTCCAAAATTATGGCTATTGTAGCTGCTTTTACAAAACTGCAGAATGCATGCAGATGGCCTCTACAGGAAGAGAGCTAAGTTTGCTCTTTCTCCCCTTCTGGTCCAATAAACATTGATTTTTAAAATGTGGAACAGATCCCACAGGACACTAGAATATTCAGTAGCTTGGTAAATATGCAATGATCTAGGATATGCATTCAAATATCTTCTCCACATCATGGATGTAAAAACAAGAAAAAAAAAATTACCTGCTTGTTGTCTCTCATTTTTATTATCAAGATGAGAAAACTGTGCTTGGGCTACCAAGGCACATCACCTGGGCAAAGTGAAGAAATCAGGTAAAGATAACATAATCCCTTCAGGAGGTGATCTAATATGAATGTTCAAATATGCTTTGTAAAGAAGCCTCAGTCTGATTTATTTAAAGGTAAACTGGATTCTTTCCTGCATTACTGAGTTGGATAAGATTAACAATTTTACTCTAAGGAACTGTACCAAGACTAATGGTTATAGTAGAGATGCTAATGTTTGTGTTTAGCAGAAACTACAAGAAAAGAAATGAAACATTGCTACTGAAATGTTGCTAAATTGTGCCTCGCCTTTCTTTGATATGGGTGAAGCACAAGAGTGTATCACCAGAGAAAAGCCAGCCCTTGACCAGGGGCTGTGCACAAGACACTCTCTGTATGATTTAGCTGGGATTCTGTTTTCCATATGAACAGAAGTAGATCCTTGTTTGGGTTGAACAGAAGTAGATCCGTGTTTGACTTCAATCAAACATCTCTGTACCCCTGTGAACTGTTCTATCTTGGTGAAGCTGTGTCAGATCATAAGCACAGTGAGGCACTGAAGGCTGTGATGTGTTCTTTGTCACACCAGCCCCTCATCACTCCTGCTCCAAGTCAAGCATCCACTGTGCTCCAGGGCTAAATCCATTCACCTGCATGGGGAAGGGCCTTTCCCTCCATGAAGGCACAAATCACACTAAGAGCATCTGTACAGCTCCAGGGAAGCTTTTGTATTTATTTAGCTAGACCATGGAAGCTGATGTGAAGGAGAATAGTACTCTTGCTACAGAGAAGGGTGAGTGATGCAGGGACCAAGGTGCCTTCCCGACCTTTGGACTTAGGTGGAGCTTGGCCTATGCTGCAGCCAGCGGTGATTTTCACAACTGGTGGGAGTAGGGGGTGGGGTGTGGTGTAGGAATCCCAGCGAGGCACAGAATTTCAGAATCAATTAGGTTGGAAACGACCTTTGAGATCACTGAGTTCAACCCTTGACTGAACACCACCTTGTCAACTACAACACGGCACTGAATGACATGTCCAGTCTTTTCTTAAACAACTCCACGGGTGGTAACTCCACCAACTCCCCGAGAAACCCACTCCAATGTCTGATCACCCTTTCTGTGAAGAAATTCCTCCTTAACTTCCCTGGCCTAGCTTAGCGCGATGTCCTCTTGTCCTGACGCTGGTTGCGTGGGACAAGAGACCAACCCCCACCTGGCTACACCCTCCTTTCAGGGAGTTGTAGAGACTGATAAGGCCACCTCTGAGCTTCCTCTTCTCCAGGCTGAACACCCCCAGCTCCCTCAGCCACTCCTCGCAGGACTTGTGCTCCAGACTCTACACCAGCTCTCTTGCCCTTCTGTGGACACACAGTGGAGCCCCGCTTCCGGAAACCTCAGCGCGGCATCTGCAGCTCCAGCACCTGTTTTTTACCCAGCCGGGGCAGTTTCCTGAGCCTCGGACGCTCCAGGGCCGCACGGGTGCTGTAGCCTCCCGGGAGGCGCTGGCGGGCGAGCGGGCCCCGGCCTGGCGTCACGGGTCTTGCCGGTCCCCAGGTCCTGCCGTCGTCGCTCGGCAACAGCCCCGCCGTCCCGGGCACAGCC
>VZTN01000533.1:81483-191009 GCA_013400515.1 Erpornis zantholeuca
GCCGGACTCGGCGGGAGCAGCGGTACCAGCGGCGGCAGCGGCGGCGCGGGGCGTCGGTATCGCTCGGCTCTGGCGCGGCGTCTCCTCCACCCCCTCGTGAGCCTGGGGAACCTGCAGCTCAAAGCCGCCGCCAGCCACGCCACCATGTACCCCGGCAACAAACGGAAAAAGCTGTGGCGGGAGGAGAAAGGTATTATCGCCCTTCCCGGTGCCGGGCCCGCTTCTCCCGCCTTGAACCCCGCGTTGAGGGAGCGATAGAAGGAGGGGTGGTCCCTGCGCCCTCGGAGCCGCCGCCTCACCGCGGGGTGTCCGGCAGCGCTTCCCGCCGGCCGCGGCTGAAGGGACAGAGTGGGGAAGGGGGAACTCCGTGCTCTCCGCCCTTGTCCTGGGGTCTCCTGGCTGACATAGCCTTCATGGCAGCCCGGGCGTGCGGGAATTGGGGCTGTTTCCCCCACATCTCGGTGTATTCGTGAGGAGTGGAGCCCCGGGGCGGAGGGAAGTAAGCGAGGGAGGGCGGTAAACAACCCTTCTCCTGAGGGCTTCCCGCCCCCAAGTCACCTTGTGGGAGTGTTTCAGGCCGAAAAGTTGGGCACATACCCTCAAAACGTGCCTTTTCTCCTTTCAACGCGTTTGTTTTCCGAGGGGAAACGTGGTTTATTGGGATCATCGGTGTAATCAGTTTAGATTCTAGTGTCGGTCAGACGGGGTGAAATGTTTGGGGTATGGAACTCTCAGAACACTCATACTTCGCATCTTTTGAACTATTTTTTGATTTTTATATATATTTTAAGGACCCCCACCTGTGTATCCTCAGTTTATAAAACCCCAAAGCCAAATTCCAGAGCATGAAAACTGTGGGCCAAGCATTTGATACAGACCTTGCTGTTTTGGTACTTTATATATCGATCCCGTGGAGAGCAGTGTAAAAATTAAGAAAAAAATTCACAGACTGGAAGTGCAGCATTTATATCTCTGAGGAGCAAAGCTTCTTTCCCGGTATGTTCCAAATAATGTAGTAGTAGATGAGGAGAGGAAGAAAAACAGAGCAGAGGGTTGTATTTTAAGTTCTCTTTCTTTTCTTCCATCACCTTTGTGACTCTAAGTATGTGCCAAGCTAAGAAGACTAGTTCAATGAAGAATCAAGTGCACCTTTCTAAGGAATGATTGTTAAAACACAAATGAACTTGTTTTTCTGTAGGTTAGTTGCTCCTGTCAAACTCCTCTCAAATGAAGTAAGTCTTTTTCTTTCAAACTGTCTTACAATCCACGCTTCTCTAGTAAAGGTGAGGCAACAAATTTCTACATGACAAAAGTTTCTGTTTTCAATGAAGAAGGTACAGTTAAATTGTGTCAAGCATTGTTTATGTGTCATCAATTATAATTTATTTTCCCTTAGTGCTGTATGTTATTACCTTCAAAAAACTGCAAGGGGCAGATGGGGAAAAGTTTCTGGTAGGCTCTAGTGAATGTTCTTATTACTCCCACTTGTCTCTTTCAGCTCTGTTGCTGTCTGTGTGAATTCATAGCCTCTCAAGTGAACTCAAACCCTTAGTAAGGGTGGCAAGTGGAGAGTCTGGAGGGTAAACTGTGAACTGGAGCTGCTGACACACTTGTGGTGTCTCCATCAGCTGTGATGATGGTGGTCTCCATCAGCACAGTGATGTTACTGAATGCAAACCAGTTCTGCTCACTGCTGCTAAGGTTTTTTTCATCCAGGAGGCATTTTTGAGTGCTAGCTGGCCATAACTTCCTGTCTCTTTGCCCAGTGAGAACGAAGAGCATTTGCCAGTCGTCTGCGCCGGTAACTGTTCCAGCACCATGTTGATGGTGTTGGCCCCAAGTACTTTGAGTGAGGAGGGCAGAAAAAGCTTTTCTCTTCATTGCTGGCATTGCTCTTCAGTTTTTAGTCCTGTGACACTGTTCTTATCAAGTACCTTCTTTCCTAGAGAGGAAAGCTACAGAAGCCCAACTTCTTTCCTTCTTACCCAGTCAACATGTTGGAAATCAAATCTTTAGTCAGGTCTGCCTTAACCTTTCACAAATACCCCATAACTGCTGCAAAGCTGGCTGTGTTCACTGGCTTTCTTCTTCCCATGAAGCTCTGAGTACAGCTGCTCTCAGCCTTTTGTATTCTGAAGCATTGATTGCTAAATATTGAGTTCAAACCCACTGATAATACTCTTGCTTTTCTTAATTACTTTCTTGGTGATTAAGGGTTGGTCCACGTCCTCCCAGAGGAGATCTTCTTTGAGGACAGCTGAAACAGAGCAGGAGTGGAGGTGATTTCAGAGCCTTAGACACAGGACTGGGCTGCCTCCAAACTTTCTAAGTTTCTGCTACAGGGAGAAAACTGTACTTGCAGTGGAGGCTGTTGGGAACATCCTCTGGGAGGTTTGTGGATAATTAAGACTCAGTTTAAGTTCTTGCTGCTGACTCACAAGAGCAAACTTTTATAAAACTTTACTGTACAGAAGAACTTGTGTTTTGAAGGCACAGGACTGTCTCTGTCGCCTCTTCAGCAGAAGGCACTTAGACTTGCTCTGCTTGTCAGTTCCTCAAAACTGACATGTTCTCTCAGGTCTGCCTACCTGTGTGACTTCCAGTGTGCATGTCAGATACTTGGAGTTTTGTATGCCTGGAGCTTACATAATGGAGGTGGGTACGTATCTGTTGTGCATAATGGTGACCCTTGTTATGTCAGTTCCACTTTGGCAGCTCTAAATATCCCGGTGAGATACCAATCCTGAATAAGGAGAGAGAAGCATTTTTGTCAACTGAAGAAATTGGTAATATTGTCAAAACCTACCAAAATAAACTGATTTTGTTAAGGGAGGCTGTGCTCAAAACTTGCCTTACTAGATTGTGCTGACTGCAACCTACATAATTAGGAAACTTTATTTTGAAAAAACACAAACAAAAGAACTCCAAACCAGACCTCAGTGATTTTCTGTATTTTTTTTTTTAAGGTTTAATCTGACTAGCAGTTTCCATGTTCAACTCTTTTGCTGCTTCTTCAACTTGAGATGAAAATGTTCTTTTTATGTCTGCCTAGTCCTTTATGTAAAATACAAATAAAATGGGTCTAGCCTTCCCCTACACCTCTAAAAATTCTCCAGTCATTGAAGAGCATTTATTACTGATTAACATGTCAAGAAAAACTGAGTGTGGTTAAAGTAGCACAGTGCTACTGGTTAAAACAGACTCAGAAATTTGAGTAGAGTATGGGTGTTGTGACATTCTCTACTGTTTTCTTTTCCCCCTTTCTTTTGGGAGGGAAAAAGCTCTTCATCTTGTGCTGAGCTAATACTAAGCATTGATGAGGTAGGGAGGGAAAAGAGGATGTGGCTGCAAAAATGAGCTGCAGTTCTGGGGTTGCTTGCAGTTTTGGATCATTGGATGGGTTGTTTTTTTTTACTGTGAAGTCCATTTATAGCAGGGTCTGAAGAAGAGTGAAGTTGGCAATAGCTGTCGTACTTGTGCAATGTTTGAGGCTTTACTTTTCACTAAACATTGGAAAAAAGAGGTGGTGACGTTCTCAGGAGGAAACAAAAACAACCATCTATATGTATTTTAGTGTGGCAACCAAGTATGTCCCATTAATGTTCAAATGAAAATCCCTGAAGTTAAACTTGCCTTTCTCACCACCCCAGACACCTAGCAACTGACAGAATGTTTGCTTCAGCTCTGATCTCTTTTGTTATGTAGTAGCATTTTATTAATCTCCCACCATGCTCCCTGCCTTTACTTAAACTTTTGGTATTTTAGTTCTGGTTTAGAAATACAGAACCTACAGAACAGACTTTCAGACTTGAAAACTCCCTAGAAACCAACAATTCCCTACTAAAGTTGCTGTTCTCTGATAGAGCAATTAAAGTGGCATGAAGAAGCAGCACAATAGTGATGTGGGGAGGAAGCCTGGACAGCCCAGAGTGTGGGGAAGAGGTGTTAACTTTGCACAACTGGGATATCCAGAAATAGGTGTGTGCAGTTGTACTGATGCACCTTATTTAGCTCCTGTTGTAACTCACTGGATCACTCATGCTTGGTCCTCTCGGGTGGTGTTTCATTCGTCGAGGGCACTGCGTTGGCCACTATGTGCAACAATGTGTGAAAGCTTGCAAAACCTTTCTTATTTCTCTTTCTGAACAGAGCGTTTGCTGAAGATGACCTTGGAAGAAAGACGCAAAGAGTACTTGGGGGATTACGTTGCATTGAAAACTATTCCAACATGGATGGAAGACTTAAAAAGCAAGAGTGAAAGTGATGGTAAGTAAAGTGTGGGAGTCTTAAGATACAGACCACTCTGTTTTTTCACTCTGAAGTTACTTTTAGGATGGCCAAGACTTAGAACACATGTTGTTAGGAACAGTGATAGCCTGAAATTGGGATGGGAGGAAAAAGCCCCAACAAAATTTCTTAAAGCCTCTGGTGTCCCAAAACTTTGCCAGTAAGTGTGTAAAATAGCTCTTCTCTGCATGAGTCTTACTTTCCAGATACTCCAGCAGTCAGCCATGCCTAAAGAACTTTGTCTTTGAAACTTACTGAGCATAGTGATACGTGAAATCTGGGCAAAACAGTGTTGCAGGTGACCCAAAAGCAGAGGGGAAGTGTGCAAGTTGTGTTTTTTTCTAAAAATCCAGAAATTGGAGAAGATGGGGTTTGATGCCTCCTTACTTTTGGTCCTGCCTGCTTTCTTGGGCTGCGGAACATCAGTCTGGCTTGGAAGAACACCTGTTTCCTTAGTGTTTGCAGCCTTATCATGGTTGTGATCACCACTAGAGTTGTCTAAATGCTTGCAGTGAGAACTGACCAAAAATGTGAATCCTATTCTCTTACAGACTTCTCAACTCTGCAAGTAATTCTGTAACAGTGCCTTGTTCTTTGTCTAGCTCCCTTTCATCCTCACAAGAGTGTGGAGGAATAGGGATGACTTCTGAGATGGTTTCCTCCTCTTCTTTCTTTTCCTGAATTGCTATTCTACTTGGCTGAAGCCTGTGTTTTTTTGAAGGAGTATCTAACTATGAGAACTAAAGTGCTTCCTGCCTCTGCAGATATAGGACTAACTTTCTGACCCTTTTGTTATCATTAAAGGTAAATACTGGCCTGGGTGAAGAGGTGTGTACAATAATCTTGTGGCTGCAGGTGAACATAATCTTTATGGTAATAGTTGAGGTGAAATGAGGCCTAGAGCTAATCAGCTGTTTTTAAGAAAATGGGAAGGCTGTAACACTTATATTAGCACAATCTGGAGGAGCTCACAGATTTTCACATGTCTTTGTCAAAAGCAGCTATTGCTTTTGTCTACTCCTAAAAGCATCTGGAATAGCTTTCAAAGTGAAAATATGTCAAAAGTTTGCTGAGCTCTCCAGCCCTGCTGAGTTGCTGTATTACATCAGTACCCACAGACCTCTTTCTGCCATTTGGTTAGGTCATTTATATCTTGCAACATCAGAAAGCTTGTCCATCTAGAAAACAAAGGCTGCATAAAAATAAGACAGATTACCTGACTTCTTGCAAGTTGCTTTTGGAGGCCTGTGGTATGTGGGAATATACAGTATGTCATGTGGTTTAACTGGGAGACTGTTTATCCCTTCTAGCCCAAAGTATGTTTTTATTCCAGCTACTCTCAGATTCTCTATAAAGCACTGAAATTCACTGATGTTGTATTACTTGGGCTGCTGAAAGTGACAAGGTGTGGATTTACGTTGTGATTGCTGTTACACTTCACAGAAGCAAAATGTCACTGTCCAATATGTGGGTATTGAATCATGGCAGTGGTGAATTTATTTCCTTGTAGCTACTCTTGCATTCTTTCTGTTAGTACCCAGTACACTGCAAAAAAATGCTGGAAGGCAAAAGTTGTGCTGAAACACTGCTCTGCTACTCAGTTTTGTTATACTGTGCTTTCAGGAGAAAAATATCTGTAGTTGCTCTTTTTCTTTGATGTTTTTGTTGTAAGTAAACCATGTGTAATAGTGAACTTCTAAGGTTGAAGGCTGGACTGCTGAAAAGCTTCCCTGTTCCCACCAGTTAGTACAATTAAAAGAAATATGTGTATTAATGTGACTGTTACTGTGTCTGTTTCAAACTTTATTTCTCTTAAATGTTGACCCCATTCTGAAGGTATCAAGTATGTCTAAAAGCTGTCTTTTTGAGCTAAAATACACAAAAACTAGAACTTAAATATTCTTGCTGATTAAAACTTTCCTTCTGTTTGATGGGACATAGAGAATACAACAGGTACAGCCTGAATGAGATTCTGGGGAGAACAAGTGAAGCCCCAGGTGTGATGGAGTCGGTGATGATCCAATAATACCATGCCCAGGTTCTGATATTTTCTTCAAGTGAAAGGTGGCTTCTTGCACTGACAAACAGAAGAGGTCTCTGAAGGGTAGTGATGGTGAAAATAGTCTTCTGTATACTTGTCAAGCCAAAACAACTTAAGGGGGATTTGGAAAAAATTCTTTACCATTTACTCCCAATACCATATACAGTAAAAAAAATGACAGATTGATTAGTAAAGCATAGAGTGGCTGTTCAGGAAGAGTGATGAGGAGAAATCAAGAAAGCAACCAAGAACAAATCAAGTGAAGCAGGTGCAATCAATCAGCTGCTGGAGTAAGAAGCTGTAGGAGAAGGGCAGAGCATCTGAGCTGGCAGCTGTCCCTATAGATACTCAATACTCCACCTGAGATTAAGATTGTTCAGTACTGCACCAATTTTAGTACTGGCTATTAGGAAAAATTGTACAATGTAAAACCCTTTACAGTGCCCATTTTTAAATGTGACTCACTGGAAGGTGTTGGGAGGTTCCAGTGAGGCACACATTTTTGTTATGTGAAAGTTTAATGGAAGATTATTGAAAAGTCTGTATGCAGAATTGTTCAAACTGAAATGATCTAGGATGTTCATATTGGGAAGGAACCAATCTCACTGCCAGGGTACTTCGTAGGTGGTCTTCTTTGGCAAATTGGAAGAACATACCTTAGTTCGTGGAAGAAAGTTTTTCCCTACTCCTCCACCAGCCTTTGATAGGAAGTTGTCTTCAGAGCAAAATTCTGAAGAAAACCAGTAAATCTTGGAGTAAGTTTGGTGTTTTGGCAAGAATGGAAGTCTTTTTAATAGCGTAACGTAACCGAGGGATGTGCATCTATAAGGGCTCCTGAGGAGTAAAGTTACTGAATTCTGAATGGCAGCTGACAAGGGCTTTGTCTCTTTGTAGCAGCAAAGCTATTAAAAAACATTTGGAAGTTCAAAGAGGCAGTGTCTTTGTTAAAATGCTCTGCTGTGACCAAAAACCTACATTTTTTGCAGGTCTCCTCATATGGACACCACTAGCCATAAGAAATTAGGTTGGTGTGTTCTGGCATGGAATTTGGTCAAGGTTTGTGTTAAGCCTTGTTTTTTGGGACGAGAGTGGCACAATGTGGAATGCGAAGACTAAGCCTAGTGCCCACATCTGTGAGCTAAGGGAAGCAATCTGATGTGGGTATGTGCATTTCCATAAGGACTATGCTATCAACACCCCTGATTTTTGGTGTACTGCTTGCCAGGCTGCACAAATGGATCTCAGAGATCAAGTGTTGTAGCAGTGGAAGGAAAGGGACAGTTAGTGACAAGTGACCCTCTTTAATGTCAAGAGTTTATGGTAGGAAGACAAAACTTGTTCTTGAAGTAGTCCTGTAAATATAAGCTTTCTTTGGTTTAACTGTATTTATTAAGGAAATGGGTTGCCCAGATTGAAAACAAAGAATGAGCTTGTCATAGAGAGCTGGATAGTGTGAATATACTTTAACTCATCATTCTCCCCTCTTGTTATCCTTTAGATACACCAAAAGCACACACATCTCATCCGTTTTCTCATGTGCTTTGAAGTAGAGTGTCTTCCTGACAACATGTGAATAATGGACTTGTTTTATGAAGCTCTGGAATTTATATCCCTTTGTTTCAATGCTATTTATTACATACCACTTTGCTAGGCACTCATCTTGTACAGCAACAGGAGCTAATGTTGCTCAGCAAATAAAATGCCACCATGTAGACTAACAACTAGAGTGTATTTTGAAGTTAAATACATACATTAGCTTTTTGTTGTATACACACTAATTCCCAAAGATGTCTTTATTCTGCAGTGGTGAATCTGAGAGATTACTTCAGAAAACTGTTCTGGAAAGCTTTTTTAAAAATTAGAGTCTTGGGAATTTTGTTGTCGCTGAGTTTTGTGTGTCACTGGTATAAAAACATTTTGCTGTATTAATTGGGTAATTCAGAAAATGGAATAAGTGATATTGTTTAACTCCAAGCATCTGATAGTTCTGCTGACTCTCACAGCCTCTGGAACTCATTGGTATGACAGTGATGCCAAGAAAACAGCAAATTCAGGTGGTAGTTTAAAGATCTTTGCTAGTGATAAGAACTACTTTTGATAGGATTAAGTTAAAATGGAAGGACACTGTGAGTTTGTTTTTGTCTGAGGTTAAATGACACATAAAGGTCTGCAGTCCTTTTAAACAAGTCTTGGCATATGTTTAGAGGTTTTGGCAGTCTGTGAATCTTTTTAATCTGCTATTTTTAAAGAAAATGATATGGTTCAAACTATTCAAATTAATCTATTTTAACACTGAGGGTTTTACGTATAATAATAAGGTTTCAATTTAATAAAAGCATCGTCATACTATGAATGTGTAGCTTTCTAAATATTCACAGTGGGTTGACACAAGATTACAGAGACAAAGCATGTAGATGAGCCACTGCAAATGCTTCATGGCGGAAGGAAAATGTGTGGTAACACTGAGCTCTGACCAGCATTTCTTGAGATGGCTAACTAACACGAGTAGGTCTCCAAAGAACCTAGTATCTCTGTGCAGCCCTGCTTGATCAGATTATCTGTGCTGCAGGAACTAGGAATCAAGGTGATGAGTATTAAACAGGCTTTGGAAAGTGACATCAATACTAAGATGCAGTGAAATTCAGTGAGATGTCTAGAAGTAAGAAATGGCATCTCTCTAAACCACTCAATATTATCAGCGACCTATGCAGAAAAAGAAATTGTGTTCAACTACAACATTGAGATTGTTAGACAAGTTTGACAATCACAAGCTCTGTCTGTAACAGCTGTGTGAAACCTGTGTGTTTCAAGACCATCCCCCCACCAAAAATCCATCAGCTTTCATTGTGATTTATGTTTCTTACAATGGCTGTAGCAACTGTCTTTATAACAGATTTTTATCTGAGTGAGAAGGATGAAAGTAAATTGAGACAGCTTAATGCAATTTTTACTATCTCTCAAAAATAAAAAGTGCTTTTGCTACTGAGACTCTTGGTTTGATGATGTTCGGAGCACCGTGGTTTTTCTGCTGAGTACACGCAGAAAACAGCAGTAACTTGTGTGCCACCATTCAGAGTCTCCTCTGTTACCTGTGGCCCTGAATGTGAATTCCAGCTTTGCTTAAACTTGTGCTGTATTTGGTTTTGTCCTTACTTTTCATGTACTGGCATACCACTGTTACTCATGCTAAACATCTTCTCACACAGTCTCTTCAAGACTAGTGTGTTTAAGGTTAGAAAACGTCTCTTAGATGCTCATGGAGGGCACTGCTTATTAATTGCTGTGTATAATTGCTGGGGGAGCACCATGAACAAACTAACAACTGTAGTTTCTATGAATTGTGTGAGGATCATGCTAATTAATTTTTTTGAATACTTGTGAAATTACATGCTTTTTGTGGAAGTGGCTGAAAATGTGCCTGCTCATTTGTGCTCTCTGTTCATGCTATCTACATATTAAAGAAGCAGCAAAGGAATTAGAGGGGTAAGAAGAGCAAACCATGTTTGCAGCTTCTTAGTCTGTGCTGAAGGGGTCCAGGAGTCTGTGTGTCCATGGCATAATGTGGGGGAACTTTAAGGCTGAGTTGGTATTTGTTTGGCTGCAACAGATACCTAAGGCTGCCAGGCTGTAACCAGAACCCTGTGTGCTCTACTTTGCTCAGGTTCTTGGCTGCCCTTTCAGGATGTGTCCTGAACAGATGCAAAGCTGCAGAGTGGTGTAAATCTGACCATGTGATTTGGTGACCCCACACAACTTTCTGGCTTTCCCAATACACACCTTGGTTATTGATTTCCAAAGATAGACTTCCACAGTACAGAGATGGGAATAACTCTTCAGGTGCAAGTTTACTCGAGCATAAACTGAGCAATAATCTCTGTGTGTGTGTTGGTTGGTTTCTGGAGGTGAATCATCTCTAGTTAGTGATATCCCTGATATAAGTAGATAATTTAGTGTGTTTAGTGTAAGGGGTGGAGAGAAACTATAGCAGACAAAAAGGCTGAAGATGTATTTAGCTGACCTTGTAATTCCATAGTGAGCTGCATGCGAATAACCTTTATAGGATGCATTAGCTGCCAAAGATATGATACTTGTGTTAGAGTTTGCATTAAAGTGGTTTTGGGAAAAACAAAAAAGTTTTTTGCTTTCAGCAATTATGAAATAATGATTATTAAAAAGTTCATATCTGTTTACATAGATTAAGAACACAATCCAGTGTAGCTAATCCTCTAAGAAAGTAAATCACTTGTCTTTGATGTAATTAAGATGATGAGTTCTCTTTAAGCTGCTGCTCTGTGACATTTTTAACAAGTTAACTTCTGCACAGCATTAAGCTTATGCAGGTCCTGGATAGAGTTATTATTTTGTGGCTCTTCTGCATGCAGCTGAGAAAGCTCTCTTATCTAGAGTGGCAGACAGCTCCTTGAGGGGCAAGAGTTAACCATAGGAAAGGATGCTGCTCTCAACAATAAATTGATAAATTGGTGTCCTTATTGAGGATCTGCAAGCTGTTGATGGGTTTTAGAGAGGAATAGTAGGAGATGTTAGGGAAGTTAGGCACATCTTTGCCAGAAAGAAGAGTTCTGATGTTTATTTACTGGTGACATGAATCTTGACCAGATGAATAACTTTGAAGCTTCTTTCCTGTGCAATATGAGAATTAATCCTTTTTTTTTTTTGTAGCTGCTGAATGTCACTGCACTGAAGTTTTGTGCAGAGGTCCCTAAGGAAGTACTAAGTAGAGTTAGGAAGTCAAGATGATGCAGTGTGCTGTCAGCTGGCTCGTTCAGGGTGTGAGGGAGGACGGCTTTAGCAGCAGTGATCCTTTAAGTTGGGATGTGCTGTTCCTCAGAAACTACTGAGAAAAATTGTAGGTTCCAGCTTGGAATATTTTTGTGGCTGACTTGAGTGAGATAGTTTAATATATGCAGGGGAAAAGTAACAGGTTATATATTTGGCTTCTGTCTTTTCTTTGAAATTTTTTTTCCATTCTCCTTTTTATATATAAGGGTGAGCTTCTTTTGAGCATGGGGGATTGCAAGATCAAACCCCCAAATTAATGTATTGCTCTACAAAGACAGTTTCAGTAAGTCATCTAGTTCTGCTCAGTATGATAGCTTGGCTAATGTCCTGATCTATAATTTATGATGGATTGTGGCATATGTCCTCACAGTCTTTTGCAGACAGATGTGAGCCAATGTGCCAGCCTGATTAGAAGCCGTGTGCCTATGATTAGATTGAGGCCAAAACCAAGCTGTTAAATTGTAGCCTTATCAGGGCTCACAAATGTAGAACTTTTGCCTAGCTATGTGACTTTTAGATATTTTCAAATGGAGGTGGAAAAAGCTGATGTCCTTCTGGAGGAGATGGAACCCTCTTTTGATTAGACAGGTAGAGACTGGTATGGCTTGGCTTAATTTGATGTAGCTTAGATATGACAGGTATTTATGAAGGCACTGAACTATTGCCTCAACTAGGATTTGCTGCCTGGGACTCTTTATAATGAGTGATGGCATAGGGTAGGCCACCCAGCTGCCTCCCCCTGGGTGAGGGAGACTTGCAACAAGTTTGAAAACTAACCTCACACTCAAACTAAGTAATGATTCTGCTTTAACCCCCTTGATGGTCTTGAGGGATCACTGGTGCACTTTAAGCTCTGTTTCGATCATGTTAACTAACTTTCTTGTGTAGCTATATTGGATTCACGTACAGTTAAACTCTTGGTTACACATGTGTTAAAAACCCACATACAGTCACAACATAAAGAAACAGCTTAAGCTTGGCTTCTCTTTTTTTTATTCAGTAGACCTAAACTGCTCAGCATGTAGAAATCTCACTTAACAAGCCAGCAAGGATCTGAATAAGTTGTAGTGTAGGATTGTTATGGTTGAACAAGACCTCTAAGTTCATTGAGTCCAACTATTAAATGGTAGTAGTTACGCTGTGAAATGATACATGTCTTTTTCCATGTGAGGGCGTCTAGCTGATGTGTATTTGGAAAATCCAGTTGAGAGAAAATTTCTCAGCCCTGTAGGATCTGCTGCTTTTTTTTTTGATGCCCAGTAAATGCTTTTCTGTGCTGGAGAGAAGGCTTAACAATCCATTTAAAAGATGATAAATTTGGTTTTTGCACAGATTTGAAAACCACCTAAATGATACTGAGAAATACTTTCTATTTCAATGTGTGATGTGAGTGAGAAGCCTAATGTTTGTGCACAGAGATTGTCCTGAGACTTGCAGGCTACTGTATGTTGACTTGGCGTGTTTGCAGAAATGTGTCACAAGGGCCTTCACCAAAGTTTACAGATGTTTTTTGGGGGATGGGATGATATAGAATGCACATGTTGGAAAATAAAGCTGCTCAGCCTTGAGCTGATGCAGCCAATGCATTTCTTTCTGAAAGTGGAAGTAGTTCTCTGCAAGCACCTTTGCACTAACAGCATCCCTGGGAGTTGGTGGTCAAATGCTGTGTTAGAGAAGACTGCTCTAGAGTTTACCCAAAGGTTCCTGTCCAAAAGGCTCAGTCCATCTCTAATACAGAGCAGGTCTACACATGGAGGAAGTGTAGATATAAAGAAACTGGTTGCACCACTGTCTGTCTTTGAAACATTTCCCTGCCTTATCCTGTCCTTTGCTTTTTCACAAAGGCTTGTTTATGCAATGATGGACTTTTATGATGGTCTCCTTGGTATGGCTGGTTAAGACTGTAAAGGTGTTCCAAGTTCTGTGTTTCCCATTTGCTGCACAGGTATGACTTGTAGTTGAAGTTCAGCCTGCACTGGATTTATTCCCACGTGCTCAATGTAACCTTTTCTGTGTGGTTAAGGTACTCCACTGCTCGCCTACTGCAGTGATGTCCTTTGGTGGGATTTCCTAATGAGTCTACATCCACTGAAAACAAACCCCAGACTTCATGTAGCTGTCACTGAGAGTATGGGTCAGTCATATTTAAAAAAAAAGTAGAATTCCCTTCTGTTTTTTCCCCTCTTTCTGCATTCCCACCAGTGTTCTTACAGGGGAAGGATTGTTAGTGTATTGCAAATAACTAAATCCAGGAGAATAGGTGATATACACAGACATCTTATATTGACTTAAAGGTTTTGAGATTTGGTGTGTCTTTCATTTCTAGGTAGATATTTAAAAGAAGATAGAGCTAGATCTTTCTGCTAACTGCTAGTGAGTTTATAACTGCTTGAGAGTTTGTATTAATTTCCATTTTTTAAGTGCTTGAATGAAGCAAGCATGACTTGCAACACTAATACGTAGTGGTAGAATTGTCTTCAAATATTCAAGTTTCCTTTGTGCCTTGCTGTTTGGGTTGAAGCTCCAGTATTCTTTAGGGTAGAAAATGCTGGGTCTCAGGGAATAGGAGAGGGGAAATGCTGCAAGGTAAGAGCTATCCCAAGACTAATGTCTTCATGTAGAAAACATAAACTTTTGCACCTGCTAAGAACTTACTGTCTTGGTTTGCAGACAGGTGTCTCCTGAGGGAGGTGGGAACCTCCCTTGAAATGGAGAATATGACCCTCTTCTCTCTGAATTATTATAACTTTGAAATTAAGGGGCTTTCAGGCAAAGATATGGGAAAAGGAATAACAGTTCTGTAGCAGTGTGTGTGACACGGCACACAAACAGCCCCAGGGGCAGCAGCCCCGAGCAGAGCCGAGCCCAGTGCCAGCCTCTCTCGGCCGCAGGCACTTTCCCCTGCGGTGCAGTTCCGCTCACAGCCGGCAGGGGGCGCTGCTGGCTCCCGGCCGGGCAGGGTGGGTGCGGTGATTCCCGGCGCCGGCAGGGGGCGCTGTGGGACGAGCTCGGCCGCGTCTCCCTCAGGTGAACAATGGTGGTGCAGCAGAAGGGATGGAAAAGGGGCATCCTTTACAAACCCCCGGGGGCAGCTGATCCCAGTGCCCCTCTGGATAGCGAAATGAGCTGTTGCAGGAACCTCGGAAGCAGCAAGCTGAGTGGCAGGGAAGAGCCGATCCCAGAGAAGTAAATGAAAGGTATCAGAAACTCCACAGCTGTAGCAGGAGCTGCAGGGTGTCCCGGCAGGCACAGGTATTGGGTTAGAGTGTAGCAAAAAACCACAGCGCAGTGACAGAGGAAATGTGGGGCTGGGCAGTGGCAGCCGTGTTCCCGAACAGGGCCAGGAGAGGCTCCCTTGGAGTGGGAGAGGCTTGGGGGTCCCGGGGTTTCTCCTGAGGCCCAGGAGCAGATGGTGAGGGACCTTTGTTTGGTGAGGTAGGGTGTTAATAAGGTCCCAGTGCAATGGCCACTCTTACAAGCAGAACTTCACTCATGGTAGGAGGAGGCAGCAAGAGACGGAACCCCTCAGTGGTGGCAAATTCTCCCCACAACAACTGCAGCCTGCTGGCCCTCGGAATGTCAAGAGAGCGAGAGAAAGCTAGTACCTGCACCCAACCCCTTCCCCCAACCCAAATCTCATGATATCTCTGCCCTTCCCAGAGAAACCCCCAGGTAAAGAGAGAGAGTAGCCACCTGCACCCCTCCCCAACCTCTGGTAACTTCTTTTGTCTGTCAAAAGTATTCAGTTGTTATTGTCTCCTAACAGCATATGGAAGAAAATTTCCTGAGAGAAAGAAAAAGAAGGAAAAAAATCCTAAACCCCAACACTAACCTACCTGTCCCCTGATACTAAAAAACTGAAAACTAGAAACTTTTCCCACCTGGTGGTAAGCTGTTGTCACTGTTTGTCATGCAGAGAGGTTTTTGAATGACAATGCCATGAAATATTTGCTGGTGGTTTTGCACAAGTTTTGTAATTTTCTGGTAGTAACATTTTATTTCCAAGCTATACTTCGTACTACAAAAGCCTGTAATACTCAACTAGAGAAGTCATTGCTCAGCAATAGTGTAGGGTATTAAAAAAGCAGAAAACACAGAATAAAAGTTATCTGACTGCTTAATAAGCTAATGAATGAAAATAATGACTTTTTGTGGTTCCCCACTATAAACTTATTTTAATTGTCCTTGGTGCTGTATGTGCTCACCCATTTAAAATGGGTTCTCACATTTTGGTAAGTAAAACAGGTGCTGCTGAAGACTAAATACCTGATTGGTCATGAAAAGTCATTTTTTTCCAGCCAGTTTGTCAAGGTGAGTGGAGGAATGCTGCACTGCTAGTGGTATGTTTTGGATGAAGGCTCATAGTTACCCCAAGTGGTACTGGATCAATTTGAATGCACCAGGAATAGTAATGTGAAAGCTGTGATATTGCCAAGCACAGCTCTTGAAGTGAAGGGATCTGCTTTGTCTTGGAAGGAGTCTAGTGAAGTGGAATAATCTGTAGTCCTCTAGCTTTGCAGACAAGTGTCAACATACTCATGGGGCAATGAACAGTGATCTAAAGGTGTGTTGTATGTTTGTCTCTCCATTTTGGAACTTCCATTGTTAATTACAAACTCTCTGTGGTAGAGGGAGGTTATAATGTAGAGGTTATAACCTCAGTTTGAGGCAATGGTGTGTAGTTCTTGCCTCCGTGTGACCTTGGCTGACTGTTTAATGTGCTTCAGTACAACTCTGGCTGCCATTCACTGGGAAGAATCTATATTAAAATTCTTGCTATCACCTGAGTGAGATACTGATAATCAGGCTTGGGCAAGAACGGCAAAATACCTCTATTTTTTTTATTCCACTATATCATTACAAAGTCTGGAATCCCTCTGAAGGATCCACATTATAAAACCAACCAAACAAGACAGTGATTGAATGGGTTTCTTCACACAGAGAAAGCATAGCTCCTTCTGAGTCACAACTGAACCAGCAGCCTTTTCTATGGACCCTAAATCATGAAATCTCCAGCAAGCATAGCAACCACAGCAGCTGGATGCTGACTCTCCAAGTAAACACACAAATACCCAAGGGCCTCAGCCTACTTATGTCGTGTCTTTGCCGTCAATGTGCATGCTGCTGAAGTGAGAAGACTTTGATTTATGAATTGACAATTGCATGTCCCTGCAGATAAGGGTGCATCACAAATGAGAGTTGGGAATGTATTTCTTTTCTTGTTCTCCTCATTTGTTCTTTCTCTAACTTTGTTTTTTGGTACTTTTACGTTCCATACCAAGTCTTCTCTTGGTTTACAAAAACTTCATAAAAAAGGCAGGCTCCTCCTTTCCTTCTACTAATTTCTCTCCCAGACATAAAGGGGATTTTTGCCTCTCAGCTTTGTTATTTTGGGGATGTAAAAAGCTGTGTGGGATAGACTGAGAAAAAGGTTGTTTAAGGTCTGTGCAAGACCTTGTAACACGAGAAAATTGCATTTTGCATAAGCGTTGTGTGGGTTGTTCAGACTGACTGGCTGTTTTGATCAATTCTCATGGTACACCACTATCTCTCTGTAAATGTCTTCAATGGCTCCCATTTAAACATGTGGCTAAAATGTCAAGGCTCATACTTTGATGTTGTTTAAGGGCTGCTGATAGCCATATACCACTACGTTAAACATGACCTGAGCGAGCGAGCTCAGGGCTTTTTGCAGTAGTTCCACAGGAGTGAGTTATAGCCCCTCACATGGGGGATATTTCATGCCTCCTCTAGAACCTTGAGTAAGAGATACCTGGAAGATGGAGCAAGAGTGTGACCTCAGCAGGTTGGTCAGTTGTGCAGAACTGAGAAGTGTAGTTACTGCATCAGATGAGCCACAAAGATGGTTAAAACATGGTTAGGGAACTGGAGCATCTCCTGTTCCTGGAGAGACTGAGAGAGCTGAAGTTTAGCCTGAAGAAGAGATACCCTGGATGGGATCTGGTCAGTGTTTATAAACATAGAGTGGAGGGTATAAAAGAGATCTTTCTAGATTCATCTCTGTTGTAGATGGTGACAGGACAAGAGGTAGTAGGCGCACGTTGAAAGAGGAAATTCTTCCTGAGCATTAAAAAACAAAAGTGGCTGAACACTGGAACAGGTTGCTTGGAGAGGTTGTGGAATCTCTGTCTTTGGAGATACTTTAAATTCAACTGGGACAGGGTCCTGGATGACTTGCTCTGGGTGACTTGACAATCACTAGAGGTGTCACCCAACCACATCCATTCTGTGATTCGTGGTATCTGTTTGCCTCCGGAGTTTGGTACTTGGCTGTAGTCCTCAGATAATCCAATTATGCCACTTGGTAATTAGCTGAAACAGACCATATTGGCAGAGTGTGCAGCCAGGGAGAAGGTGTTGGTGTTCATCATTAAGTGCTTTTGACTTGCATGTTGTGCTGCATTTTTGGCTGGGTAGAAAGTGATTTGTCTGCAACAGATGTTTCTTCCTTGTGCTCAGGTTCTGATCTCATTTAAGTCCAAGAAGTGATAGAGCCAATCTGTACTACAAATCTGAAGTACTACAGTGCATCTGTGAATGCTTTTCCCCTGGTGATGGAACATATGGAAATAATGCTTATCTTGATTTAGATAAACAATTGCCTTTCCTGTACAATCATCCACGCTTAGTAGGAGTAGAAGCAGACACATAATATTACAGGTCTTGCAGTCAGTCTTTTCTAGCGCTCCATAAGCCTATGCAGAAACAAATGGAATGGAGAGTTGTGTTAGATGTGAGGTTAGTAATTGCTAATAGTTCATAATTTTTAGTCTGTACAGGAAACTTGTGAAAACAAAGCCTTAAGTTAAAAAAAAAAATAGGTGCTGAAGGGAAAAAGCACAGTGTGTAGCAGAATTTTTGCTGCACATTCCTGCAGGGTCAGATGCACTCCTAAAGCTCACTCATCTTCTTTGCTTTTTCTGCAAGAAAAGTGGTTTAGTGTCCCCATCAAGTATTTGCTGAGGATTCTTTCAGGAGTGGAAGGGCTGCCTCTTGTCTGGGGATAATGTGATTCTTGTCCCTTGCTCAGGCTCTTTTTCCAGATCCTAGAGAAGCCTTCCTTATGGGGATACATGTCTCTGCTAGTAGCTATTGTAGCAGGGGTGAGGTAGTGGGCAGACTTATTTCTGTTGAACTTGGAATTAATTTCCTTCCTTCAGCTGTGAATTCTAAAGCTGATTAGAAATGATGAAACTCTCCCATTTTCAGCTTTTATTTTTTGCAATCCAGTCTGCTACTTGTTTTTATGAACTTGAGGAGAAATGTATCATGTGACTTATTTAACAAAGTTTCCATATGTGTGAGCCTGTGGACCTTGCTGCCGTCAATCCTTCTCACTCGTTCTCTCTGATTTCTTCTTTTACTGGCTTTGGTCATAGAGTTCCACGAGACTTTTACCTTGCCACAGGTATTGCTTTGTACTACGGGGCTTTGGTGCCTATTTTTACTACTTTGTGTGTGCTCTACTCTTTCATTAGCAGGTGTTTTAAAACGCAAATGTAGTGGTTTTTATAATAAACTCTTCCAGCTGTCAGTTTTTCTCCTCCCTCTAGTGGTAAGCTCTTCGGTATTGCTGCAGGGATTTCTGTAATTGGATGCTTGAGACCCGTTTAAAAAATTAATATATTTTAAAGTATACTAGACTTTAAAACTCTGGCTATTTGAGCAGTGATTGAGTTTCAGGGCTGCTTTTCCAATCCTGTAGATTTGTGCCATCCTTGTCCATTGCACCAGCTGAGTACATTTATGTCCTTGATGGGGGCTCCCTCTAGTGAGATGTTCTGACAGTCCCTTGTCCACTTGGTACAGATGAACTTTACCCGTTTTCTTTTCAAGTGCAGTTGTTGCCGACTCAGTCTAATGCGTTTTTCTACCCTTGTGTAAGCTGTTAAGGCCCTTTTCTTTTGGGTGAGCTGGAAGAAGTCGTAAACAAAGCTGAGGGCTAGGACTGCCTGTTTCCTGTATTTGGTGTGAAGAGCTTAGCTAATCAACCACATCCTACTTCAAGCTGTGGCTCTGTGGACTCTCAGATGTTTTGAATATGACTGAAGGACCAAAGGATTATGTAGGAGGAAAAGCTAAATGAAATGGATTGTATAGACAGAGGGGTAGAAGATGATGGCTGGATCTAGAGAGTAAAAAGTGGGGGTGGGACATGAATGTTCAACTGTTTCTGGTGAAGATTTTCAGCTGAGGCTGGGGCAGAGGAGACAAGGGGAGGACATACAGCAGTGTCTCCACTCTTGTGTGTCATCAATAATAACCTAAACCCCCAAATTTTGGAAGGACGTACCAGGATCAATTCCATCCTTTGTGAGTTTGAGTGCAAAGACGATGTAGTGGCCACTGACTTCACGTTCTCTTAAGAGTTACAGTCAACTTGTTTGCAAGACTAAAGTTAAAACAGAAATAAAAGCTGTCTTATTTAATAAATAATTTTAATAGTAATAAAAAAGCTGGATTAGGAATCTTGCAGTATATTGCTCCATTTGCCCAGCAGGTGTTGTTTTCTCAATCAGAGAAAAGTGCTGCCTCCTCATCTAAGTCCTTCCACGCTTTCTTGTTCCTTCCTCTCTGGAGCATGTCCCCCGGCAGGCAGCATTGGCGCAGGTGCCTCAGGTGACTCTTGATGGAGGCAGAGTTTTCCTTCTGCCGGCCGATCACCTCGTCACTGAGGGGGGAGCAGTCAGCCAGGCAGCAGGTCCTTGGCCAAGCTGAGCGTGTCCAGGCCTTCTCCTGGGAAATGTGGGGCAGGGAGCACAGTGAAAGGGGCAGAGGGGACTCAGGGGGCTGAGCCCCCTTGGGTTCTCCTGGGGAAGCTGGGGCCTGGCTGGGCTGCCCCAGGCTGCAGGTCGTGTGGAGAAGACCTCGGGCAGGTTCTGTCTTGTTCTTGAGGCTCAGCCTGTCCTTGTTCCCTCCTGGGAGGAAGGGACTGAGCCCCACCTGTGCCTCTAGGCTTGGGTGCATGAGTGGGGAAGAGGCAGAGGACTCTCGGTGCCCGGCCCAGGCTTTCCTCTCCACAGGGACTGGCAGTCCTCACCCTACACGTTGTAGCTCCCTGCCCTCTGGCACCATCCCACCTGCCTGGTCCCCATCCCTCACCTCTCTGCGCTGCCTCTCAGCTTTTCTGCGGAGGCTGCATCCAAGGCAAAGCACGGCGAGCAGCAGGGACAGGGCTAAGAAGGTGCAGCAGTGCACCCGCACGGACCACAGGCTGGCGCTGCCCGTGCCGGTGTCCGGCTGCTGCATGTCCTGGGCTGGCACATGTGGCCGGGCCTTGTTCCTGGTGGGACAGCTGTGAGCTCTGAGGGTGCTGGAGAGCAGCGAGGCCACGCAGAGCCCCAGGAGCAGGGAGAGCTCCGGGCGGAGCATGGCGGAGCTGCCTGAGGAGCTGCGATCTCTCACCCTCACGCTGAGCTGAGCCGAGCCAAGCAGTGCCCACGGGGTGCAAGGTGGTGGCATCAGCTGTGATGTCACAAGGCTGTTGCCTGGCAGCCAGAGGCTGGGAATGTCAAGGGAAGGCCAGACCAGAGGGTCTGAGCTGAGGGGCTGTCTCAGCCCACCGCGCTGTCTTGCCACTGTGGGACTGGGCCTCAGGAGCTTAGGGATGTGCTCTCCAGTGCTCAGCAAGGAACTGCTGACCCATCTGAGTTAATATTCTTGAGTTAATGAAAATGGAAGGTAATACTAGAAGGACAGATTTGTTTGGATTGCTTCTACCTTCTCACTAAATATTGAAGACTCTTTTTGCATATCAACAAACTTCACTTGTTCTGAGGATTTGGAATTGATTCACACTTCTATTGTTACCTCAGCAAATGAGTTCTATTTCCAACCAATAGATGAACTCAAGCTTCTTGAGACTTGTGTTAGAAAGAATTTTAAAAAAAGTAGTAGTAAAAGTGAATTTAATAATCTTTCCTCCTCAGTTCATTGCTGGTGATATGTATGTTGAACTTGGTGAAGCTTTGGGCAGTATGTTTGTGCAAGGGTTCGAGGTAACTGAACTCTTCTATAGACCAAATCAGATGTAAATAAAGTGATTCAGTCATGTAAAATCTCAAGAGTTTGCAGGAATAAAGGACCTGTGGTAACATTATTTAGTAACAAATCTGTTGCAAGCTAGTTTATGTTGTCTTCACCACCTGCCTCCTCCTAGTTGAGCAATTTAAGGTGACAAAGCTCCAAGTTTAAAATTTGCATGGATTTTTTTTCAGGCCTGCTGTCTGGCTACATGTTTCAGAAGTCATTCTGAATTTTGGGACTGTTGGCAAATGGTGTGCTTGTGTATGTTTGTACTCATTTGGTATAATTCTGGATTGCAGAAATTATTACTCTAGTTAGGAGGGTTATCTTAATTAATTCCTCAATTCGTTTTTGCAGTTTGTGATTACCAAATAAAATTACTTGATGGATCTCACTTAAAAAAATATTTATGTTTCACAGTTTTTTAATCAAATAGTATGTGGATAAGGATCCAGTGCTTCCTACTAGCTTGTATTTGGAAACAAGTAACAAGCAAGCAGTGCTGGTGTTAGGGCAGAGCTGGTGTCTCTGGGTTACCAGTGCCCTCTCGAGGTGAAACCTAAAGATGCTGCAATCTGACAGCAGTAGTGTCACTGGATTGCTGCCTGTTCAGGACTTATAAAGCCTTGGACCCACGCTTGTAACCTGATTTTTCTGCTTTCTTGGTTTGTAGGTGAAAATGCTAAGGAAGATCTCCAAGGAAAGAAAAGTCTGAGTGAGAAAGTTTCTCTCTATAGAGGTGATATTACACTGCTGGAGGTTGATGCCATCGTTAATGCTGGTAGGTGGTTAAATATTTTATGAAGCTATGTCTTGAAAATCCTTTATAGCTCCACAGTACAAGTGTGAACTCTGAAAAGTTGCCTAAAACTGGTATGTCCTGTTGGAAAATACAGCTTTTCCCCAGTTCCTTCATATTGCATCTATTCATCCTGCATGCATTTACTGTGGCAGGGATTATTGAGGAACTTTTATAGCATGATTGCCATGAAAAAATGAATGATCTTTTGTCCATCTTTTGACTTAAGTTGGTTAGCTGAGTCTTCACACTTTGTGTTGTAGAAGGCTCAATTTTGATACTAAGCTAATGCAGTACATTCCAGTCTGCTTTATGAATCAAGCCACTTGTGGGCTAGGTAATGTGAAAACCTTAACAACAAGGTTATAGGAAAACAGGATTTGTTTTATGGGTTTTCATATTTGTTTTCTTGTTGGGAGATTGTGTTTTTCAAATTTTTGGCCATGATCTACAGAGTTGTGTTTTAGTACCTCTTCTTGCTCAGTGACTGTGTCTCCATGTGTGCAGCCAAGCTGAAGAACTGTGTGTAGATTCTTGTGACAAAAATAGGGAAATGCCTGTGCAATTAATTAATTTGTGTATTAGGTGATAGTAAGCTAGTTCAGTTTTTTTGCAAAAAATGATAGGAAGGTTTACCCCTACACACATGCTCCCAGCCAAATCTTGCCTGCACTCTCCACTACAAAAAGAGTGTGTGGTTTGTGTGTCCTGAGGCTGGAAGTTTTTTTCCCAATAGTATTTGAGTGGCATTGATTAATTTTCAAGAATTAATTTTGGTGGTATTCATTTCTTGGATGGAAACATAGTGCAGTATCTTCTTGGTGATGGAATAAAGTTCAGAGGTTCCCAGGGCTGTAATGGCCAAAACTGGTGTGTTTGCTTATCAGAGGAAAATGCCTTGTGGAGCTACTGATTCATGTCTGTAAAGAGCACAGGAATGTTTGCTCACACAGTGTAGAGGGTAGTGAACAGACTCTCTTGGACTGTTTGATTGTATGACATCCCACTTTAACTGTGGACATCTGCTAAGGGATTTTGTGAAGTACAGGTGGAATCCTTAGCCATTTCAAAATACATTTTTGCATTCCAAGTACTGAGTCTGGTATTCCAATGCAAAAAAAATTTAGTTAATCTTCTAGTTTACTCATGCAGAAAAGCCTTCCTAAATAACAAACAGTTATAACAGTGCCATCCATGTAATATGATCCTCTCACAAGGCCTCTGAAGCTTTAATATTTTAATTTTTTTCCTCGTTCTTTTTTAAAGATCATTTTTCCAGTAGTGCTTTGGCTGACTTCTTTACTTTATTGCTTTCCAGTAAGTCAATATTAGCATACTTCTCTCCATTTATATTTAGCTTCTCCTTGTTCATAGGCCTCCCTTGAATTACACGCTGGAACTAGTTACGGATTAGCTTCAGAACAAGAATACTTAGCTTTTCTTGATTTAAATCTCACTTTAATTCTCTTGAAAAGTCAAAAAAACCTATATCCCAGACTGCAAATGATACTATCTGCCTATAAACCTATATCTGGTGAGAAATGCATCTTTCTGAGGAGAAAAAAAAATTGAAATCAACACATATTAATATGCAATTTTGAGAAAAGGTTTAAAGACCACTCAAAACAGACTGATGTTGAAAGACCTAAAGAAGGACATAACACTCTGAAAGTATCTAGAAAGCTTTTGGCAAAAAAGAAGTTGTTTCTACTGTCGTCTTCTGTAAATTGAATTTGGGCTTAATGGAAGACTCAGATTAGATGTTGGCAAAGCTACTTATTGAAAGCAACAGGTTTACACAGTGATACTTTGGTATATCAGACTGACACAAAATAGCAGCCTTAGGGCCAGGGCATTGACATAGGTGGATTTTTAAAGATTCTTTTAACTCTCGTAACCTTCTGTAGTTCCTAAAGGACATAATATATTAACTATTATGAGATATTAATAAATTTAGATTAAAATCCTAACCTGCAGTTACTTTGGAAAAACCATATGCTCTCTATATGTCAGTGTAGTAATTATGTCTAAGCCTTTGATTTGCTCATGGTTTCAGTGTTACTTTTTTTTCTGTTAACCTTTCAAACTGTGGAGGATGGCTGGAAAGCTAGACAAGGAAGGTGTTTTGGTTGATGACCCATATGCAAAACATCTACTCTGCTGAGATTCTTTTTAAATCAAACAGTTTCAGTGAAATTGTAGCATCTCTTAGATAGTATCCAATCCCATGTTTCTGCACTATATGATGCTTTTGCAAAGAACTCCATCGTTTTTCCTTCTGCAAGTGAAGGTGTCCAAGCCTC
Source organism: Erpornis zantholeuca (assembly GCA_013400515.1). Lineage (NCBI taxonomy): Eukaryota > Metazoa > Chordata > Aves > Passeriformes > Timaliidae > Erpornis > Erpornis zantholeuca. Next base: position 105,761 of record VZTN01000533.1, read on the forward strand.
AAAGACGTAAAGCAGTAAGTAGCCACAGTACCAGTTTCTGTGTGTAAGTTGAATGAAATGCAATGTTGAATATGGAATAGGAGATAGATTTTTTGGAGGTATATCTGTGCAAGTTCTTTTTACACTTTATACTTTCTGAGTACCCCAAATGTTAATGATTGACTCCCACATGTGTGTTGCAAGCCCTGGGTTGGGAAGGAAGGAAGAGACCTTCCGGAGGCTTTCTCTCTGAATTTAGAAATTCCATTAACTGTCTCCTGTAATAAATAGTTTACAATACAGCATGTCCAAATTAAAGCCACAGGAAGATACTTATGGGTTGAATGTTTACATTGACTGATGCGAGGAACTGAACATGCTTGAAGTAAAGGGCAATTCTGGGGCTGTAGAAGGGTTCCACGTGGTTCAAATTGTCTCCACATTTGGATGCAAACATATTGGCAAACAAAAAAGTATATTCTTGAATATATTAGGAGGAAATGAGACATAAATTAATGTAAGTGGTGATCTTATGTAGCTAAATATCAGGATATAAGTGAGGAATACTGCTGCAAAAGGATCTCTTTTTCTCCTAAACTTTTAGCAGACAAACTGAATGTTGCTTACTTTCTAAAAATATTTTACATGTAGTTTGTGTCATTGCTCACTATCAAAAGAACCACATCAAAACAGCCTCTTTGAAACCTTTCAAGACTAGAGTGAGGATCTGAGATGCATTGTGAGAGAGAAAGGAGCTGATGTGAGATTTTGCTAAAATAGATGTCAGTTATGTACCCCTGTAAATGTATTTTCCTTCTAGAATGGTTTCCTAAAACTTCCTTACTACTGATTGCATTGCAGACAGGTATTAGTTTAACCTGATATTTTGCTTAAGGTGTCCTGTTACGCTATTTCCTTCACACATTATTTAAGGATTCAGGTAAGACTTGTATGAAATTGTTACTTTTACTTCTATATACTCCTCTACTCTTTGTTATTACACTCTAAGAGTGTAAACAGGCTCTCCTTGAGGCATGTACTTACTGCACTAATCTGTACTGACTGGCCTTTTTAATAGATTAAATGTTCCTGGATGTCACTTCATCCTGATGCCAAAAGTGCTTCAAGCACTTGGAAGCCAGATAACCACAATTAGCCAACATCTGAATAAGCCATCAGAACTGAGCTCAGAGCGGGTGTGGTGTGTCTGTGTCTAGAGAAGGGGAGAGGGGGGTTGTTTAATCTCTCTGGCAGTCCCAAATACAGATATAAGCAGTAAAAGCCTGAGTAAGGTTTGAAAAATAATTTATTTAATATTTATAGGATCAACTAAGCAGTAAAGACTACATTTCCTCTGCATTTTTAATGAGGAAAACTGTCGCTGTTTATGTTATTTGCAGTAACTGTCTGAAATAGGTACAGGATGCTTGGGTGTGGGTGAGATGGGGATGTCTATGTACTTCATATACCTTAAGCAGCAGTTTGTCATTACTGACCTCAGGTATTCATTCACTTCCTACGTGTTAATAAATCTTACTGTCCAGTTATAAGATAAGGAGGCATGTACTAATATGCTTGTGAGAGAATTTTTACTAGGAGGAAGATCAAGGGGAAACCATTATGTCAGGGGAAAAAAGGATTCTCCTTATTTTTATCTGATAGGGAGGAGGAGGATGACGACTTGCAGAACACAAGAAGAGATTATATTTCTTTTTATCTTTGAAAAATATTTTTGGTATCAGTACAAAAGTATGTTACTGAGAAGAGAAACCTTTGATCTTCAGGAAAAAGGAAGACGTTCGGTTCTATTCAATTAGATATTTCCGGTAATAGGTCTGTACTATTGCATCTAAGTTTGCAATTAGAGAGTTGCTACGGTTATAGCAACTAGGTGTCTCCCTTTAAACTGTGTTTGAGTGCTGGAATAATTTCTAATACTCACAAATTTGGGGAAGAAAATCAGTTTTTAAAATTTGTTTTCTCATATGAGAAAACAAATGTGAATTAAAATCTTCCTCTGGTAAAGAGAGAAAAGAGTTGGTGACTAACATAACTAAACAACTCTTTATGTCCCTTTTCTACTAACTCCTGATGCTGGTATTTAGTTTCTGAGCCTCACATTGCTTGAGAAGAGGCTTCCTTTACAGGAAACTATCTACTTGTGTGTAGTGAATTGCCTCAGCTAGGAATGCTGGTTTGGCAGGCACAGGTTCCTCAGCTTCCTTGGCACAGTGTGCAGGGCCAGCTGAGGGAAGATGAAGGTCTCCTGGTTGCTTTAAGAGGCAGAGGTGTTTTCAGGGAGTGAATTACAGCTGAGTTTTTTAACAAATTTGTAAGAGTTTGGAATGCTTGTCCTGCTGTACCTCCCTGTCCTGGTACTCAATGTGTGTGGAACTGAAAAATATTCAGTTTTAAATACTCTGTGTTTGCTTTGCTTGTTGCAGGACTGGTTTTTCACTGGAGCCTCTGCATGACTCGATTTATAGGATGAAATAGACATTTTCATATTGAATCTCATCTTCCCTAGTGAAATATGCTTTTCTTCCCTCAGGCTTCTGACTTCACAACTGTGTTTCAGTATTTTTATGTCACAGCAATATATTTATCCAGCTTTTTTATCTGGAGATAGCAACGTAGTTTCTTCCAGATTTGTCATTTCCTGGCCTTGACCTTGAATATGATTGTTTAACTTAATGAGGTGTCCCTTTTTTTCTCAAGTTCAAAATTACACATCAAGGTAGAAGAGCTGTGTGTTGGTGCTGGGAACTGAATATATTATCAGTGAATTACGCTTACACAAGTGTGTAAGTATAGATAGGGACTGAGCTCTGCCTTCCCACACAAACAGCTCGTTAATGCGCAATCAGTCACCGCAGTTGCCTTGAACTTGGTGCTTAATGAACAGGTGGGGAAAAAGGATGGATTCTAATCTGGAACAGATCTGACATCAGACAATTTCGCTGATTGCTAATCCATTTCAGTTGGCAACTTAATTTATCACACAGAATTTTCATCTTGTGACTTCTGAAGTAGAAGTTACTTCAGAAGTGGCCTGTCTGAATATTATGAAGGTATTTTCGTCAGTCACTGAGCCTGATCTGGTATTGTGTATATACTTACTTGACTCCTTTTTATTTTAGAGTGACCAGTAGTTCTTACTCTGGAGCTCATTTGAAATTGTTCTTCAATAATTTGCTATGAAAAGAAGTCCCTCATCTCAGATGTTCCTGCTACTGAATATGGAAACAACAAAATGTAAAATCTGCCCTTACGTTGCTTATAGCATTTTTTGATGTGGGATTTTTGCATTTATTAGTATTGATTTTTCTGGGTTTTTTTTTGTTTTTTTTTTTGGTTTTTTTTCAGTTGAGCTGAACATAAATGGTTGATTATACTGGGAGTTTCTCAGTGAGTTTGCTGTCCTTTAGAATGTTCTGCAAACATACTTTACATGTTTTATCTCCAGTGTACAGATAGGGAAATGGAAAACTCGTATTTAAATCTCTTGTATGGAGTCATCTGACATCTGCCTATGTAACTTAAACTGTCGTAATTTCCTCTAGGAATAGAACCAATATTGCTAACAAATAGTTGTTAATTTGGTTTTCATCTTTACTGTGAGCAGACTGTGGTGTTAATCAAAGGTTTCTCAAGTTAATTTACAGTTGGTACAATTACACTTGTGTGTAAAACCCCAGACTAATTTGTATATAGTCCTCACTTACTCATCAGTAAAGTCAATGTTAATAGTTGAGGGAATCGGTCATTCTCAATTGTGACATCTGGGAGTGAGTTTAGTACCTCTTTCTGTGGAAAATGCTTTAAGCCTGGCTGGTGAGCAGTTGATGTGGTTAAACTTGGCCTCTGCTTTTGGTCTAATTTCATTTTAATGCTGTTTTTCCCTGTAGTGTAATACTCATTTGGATGAAAAGTCTGTGTATAGTGACAGTGATCAAGAGAATGAAATGGAAGACAAGTACTGCTGGAGGTGTGGTTTAATTTAGGTGGAGAACTGTAGCTGTTGCCTCAGTCAAATACCATTTGCTGTAACCTTGTGGCCAAGGCTTACAACTGAGGAGGCTCGCTCAGAATTGCACTGCAGAAAGGGTGGTTGCAATGCACTTTGAAAATATTTCAGGTATAATTAGTATAAGTCAAAACTTAAGCATTAAAAAAAGAAAGGTTTGGCAGTGCTGCAGACATATCTCAGGGGTGAACTTTCTTGTTCTGGGGTTTCTTGTTCTGGGGTGCTTTGGGAAGGTGAAATGAATTGTGGTGAAATGTTTTCATTCCAGTATTCCACCAGTGTGCTCACAGTCATGTCATGTAGCTAATGGAGATGGCTTCTGGGGGAAGTGTGCCTCAGACACCTGGACATTATCCTGCCACATTGTGTGTGGTGCCAGTGAGCCGAGAGTCTTGGATGGTGGAATGGAGGCCTAAACCTCGCATGCCTCAAGGAGAGCTTTGCCACTCAACCTGCCATATGGCCAGGCATTGCAAACAGATAGACACTTCATGTTAATGATAATTAAGTGATGATTTCAAGTAGTGGGATATGAGTGTTCAGTGACTTACTGAGAAGCCATAAAAAACAACAGTAGAGAAGGAAATGTACTTTCCATTGGAACAATGCACTCAAAAGGCTCCTTAAACTAACAGATTGTGGGCTGAAGCACCAGACATAGATGTTGAGGTTCAGAGCTATGCTTTTTGACTTTCCACGTTCTTCTGTGCTCCCATAGAGGTCTGAGTGGAATGAGATGAGCGTGCATGATCCTTAAGTATCTGATACTTATCTAAAATGGTTTGCCCAGACAAGTTGTGCATGCCCCATCCCTGAAAATGTTCAAGGGCACGTTGGAGGAAGTTGAGCAACCCAGATTAGTGAAAGATGTTCCTGCCACGGTGAGGAGGGGTTGAACTAGATGATCTTTGATGGTTCCTTCCAAAACAGGCTGTTTTGTGATTATTTAGGAAATACCCTGACACAAAGTTAATGGCCAACTCTCTCCTCTGACAGGATGCAGCATACTCTGTTTGCCTTCTGAAAATCTAATATAAAATGGGCAAGGTAGATGTTTTAGTAGCCTAATCTGACCCGATGGTCTACGATAGCTGGATATATTTGTAACTCTGTTTTCAGTGTTGATGCTTTGAGGACAGTGTGTGTTTCACCTAGACTGGCATATTCTTATTTCTTTTTGCATCAGTTGTTGAATCCATTTATTACCTCTGAGCTCAAAGCAATTATTGATCCTTCATACCATGGTTACCCTGGAACTTTTTTGTCTGTGCTGTTTCTAGAGAAAGCTAGCAGTGTAAAAGCAAAACACCTACAAAGGTGGATTTCTTCAGAAGTCTGTAATTTCCCTCAGTTGGGAAGCGTGAGGTGGTGTGGGATGCCGTGAATCCTTTCTGACAGCAGGTGGCAATAGTGCCTCTTTTATTGTGAAACCACTTTTTGGCTTGTGTCCCTTAATTTTCCTGGACAGAAAATCGGTAATGACTTAAGCAGAGGAAACAAAATGCATGTATTCGAGGCGTGCTTGTTGGATAAGCCATCGATACAGCTCGTGCTTATTAAATGCCGACTCCATTTCATTACGTGTGTTCAGTGTGTGTTTGAAATAGAACAGGAGACAGGCATGGTTTGGAAGAACTGTAAGCATCTGTTTTACTTCATAGAGGAAAATATTTTGGAGGGACCTTGCTATCAGCCTGTTTTATCATACATTTGACAGTGCAGCTGTCATCTTGAGTGCACTGATGGAGCAGAGTGGTGTAAGAAACTACTCAAGGTCGTCTTGAACAATTATGCTTCGTTTCATAATATTAAATCCACTTTTAATCAGGACTTTTGGGGGATTATCTAAAGGATTGTGGGTTTTTTAAGCCGATAGCTGCAACAGTGTGTTTTCAGTCAAGAAAGGCATGCAATGTTGTGGTTTTTTTCAAGCTTTTGCATTTTAAAAAACCCAAACCAGTCAAGTAATTTCCAAATGTTTGGACACAAAAGAGAAGACTTCTTTGAGACCTCCTCTGTCTACTTACAAAATATTGGCAGTGAGAGGTCATCTGGTAGGCTGAGATTATCCCTGTGGTGTTAATATTGCCCCCCCACTCCTCTGTCCAGATGTACATTTGCTCTTTCCTCCCTTTCTGTTTCTAACCATGAACACATTGGCTTGCACAGATATTGTCCCAACACTATCTCAGTCACTGTAAGTAGTATAGTAAGGTCAGCATAGGAATTAGCATTTCTATGTGTAACGTAATCTCGTTAAATATATGCAGTTAAGTACTGAATAGGGGAAGGTCTATTTGATTGGAACAAGTAAGATTTAGGTTTATCTCATCTAATTTGCTAGATGCAGAAAATGGGGTAAAAAAGCAGTAGTCAGAGTTGATGTCCAAAACTGCTGTTGTGTAGCTGGTTGATCCTGTCTGTCTTCCCTGCCTTCTCAGGCAGGAGGAATTGCTTTTGCTTAATTCTCTTAGCTGCTGAGTAGAAGACCAATACTGAGTCTTCCACTCCGTGCTAGGATTTTGGGTTTGCCTAGTGCTTTGCCATTTGCTGGAGGTCTTGGAAATATAAGTCCCTTGAAATACAGTTTCCATTACTTCTTAAATAAATAATTATGGACTGTGAAATGCAGTTTAGGTTTTGTTTTGACCTATGGCTGTTAGCAACTGACTTTTCTGAGAAAAGAAAAACATTTCTGTTTGCAAAACCTCAAGTCACTTTCTCTAGGAATTCAGAATGCCTCTCACTTAGAAATTAGTATTAAGGGTACAACTTGGATTTAAAAATCTGGGCTCCAAACTCCTTTGTGTGACCTGATGTCGCAGTCATAAAAATTAGTAATGGCAGGTAAATATACATCAGAGGTTGGCGGAAGCTTGTGAAAGCTTGTTAATCCAAGCACAAAGGCAAGTGTGTTTGTATCGTGTGCAAGGAGTAGTCACTTGCATGTTAATATACCGTTGCTCAGAGTTGTTTGGATGTGTTTGGGAATTGTTTTAATTACAGTACTGAAGGTGCTGCAAGGCCCTGTCCTTTCCTCACAGCAGTGGGGTGATGCACTACTGCTGCTCCCAGACTTATTCCCTTCACTCTGAGGTGACAGGAACATTCAAGGTTTGTTTTAGTATCTCCTGCCTGGATTGTCACTTGCACAACATGTTTGAATGGCTAAGAAGGGACGTGGGTGGTCCTGTTACTTCCGCCCTTGGGTACCCTGTCCCTAACACATTCCTCCTGGCTGCAGAGGATCTCTTTGAAGCTCTGCAGCTTCTCACCTGAGCTGCACCTGAGGGCTAGCAGTGTCATGAAGTAAAGATGACTTGGCTTTTGTAGGAACGATGTTGTAATGGTCCTTGTTCTCAGATGGTTTCACCAGTGAAGCCTTGAAGCCTAGGGTTTTCATTGTCTATTGTGTCTGAGTAGTTGAAACTTGTAGGAGAAACAGTGATTTGGATAACTTTTTAGGGTTATTACTTCTCTATCACTCGCGTGTTTGTGCCACAGTATCTTTAATCTGGTGTGCAACATGAATCACTTAAATATATCTCTGTAGCACCTTCATTTTATGCTTGAAAGCTGGTTTCTGTCGAGTAATAAATAGAAATAGTTAATATCTGGCATGACTAGTTGTGGGCTGCCTCAAAAAGATGGTTCTGTCAGCTATATTTGATTTGTATTTAGAATGTTTTGCATTGCAAATCCATGTTAGAAATGCTTTTTAAAATTTAAAGTGTGAACCATATTGCTTTTTTCAAGGGAACTGTACTCTTGTGTCATGTGAAATAACTTTTTATGTAAGAAAGAGGTGCTATTGCTTTCAACTCTATCAAACCAGATTATAGAGGAATGCAAGTCTTCCCTGTGACTTGATATGCTAGATAATAGTAAGTGGCAACCCATTCCCTTTACATTTCAAAGAATTTGTGGTGTACATGCTTTCAGAGGATCTCTCTTTTCTCATTCTGCCAGTTCCAGTCCGCTTTGAAGGGATTATGTTGAGCAGTATGGTCCAGGTCACTTGACTAGTCTGAGTCATGATATTACTCTTTCTGAAATTAAAATCAAATTTTAGAATGATTTTCAGAATAGTCAGTTGGTAAAGAATGGCACGTTTTACCTGCAGAGTTCACCAAACCAGGGAAGCTGAGAGAGAGAAAAAGCTGAGAGAATATATAAATGGCAACTTATTTCTAAGGTTTAGAAACAATTTCCATTTTAGGTTGTCCATTACTTTAAAAAATAAAACAACTAAATCAACCTTAGGGGAAGTGTGTAGACCAGGGCAAATACTTCCTGGTTTTCTTTGATTCCTTGGTGAATGCATCTCTGAGTGCTGGAGGCCAGACAATTTTTGCGAAGTCACAGTGGAGTTTTGCCAACCAGCAGTTCTAGCCTTGGCCATGGTTCAACTAATTATAGCTCCCCCCCACCACTAGATAATAAACGCAGCATTTCAGGGAGCTGAGTGTTCAGTGTTAGGGCTGCTTCACCACAAAGTGTGATTTCTCTATCTTCCCCCTCCCTTCTGATATAAAACAACCTGCTTAGGAGGCCCAGACTTGGAGTTTTGGCAGGGCTTACAGCCCAAAGGCTCTTTAGGTCAGGAGTTTACAGCTTCAGAGGCTGCAGCTCTAGTTCAGACTAGTTCCCACCACTAGTGATATATGAGATTAAAACAGAAGCTGTTTCTTAAATTTGAAGTGAATCCTGTGACAGACAGGCCAAAGGGGTGTTTTCAGGCGAGAGTACTTATTTCTATAGCTCTTATCAAAGACCCAGCAAAGGGTTTTGGGCTCCCTACTTCTTTCTTAGTGCTCATGTCCCAGGGGCTGAGTTACACGTGTCTTCTCCTCTTCTGTCATGCTGGCATTGTGAGACTGAAACCGGGATTTGAGTCAGAAAGTACAGCTCAGCAATATCTTTGCTGCCTTCCTCTGCTGTCCTGTCCTCTAGTGCTAGCACCCAGCAGAGCAGCCTCCCTTTCTGCCCTTTCTACCTTTACCCTTGGGGAAAAGTATGTGAGAGGGGAGGCATGCACAGTGTTGCCGCTCTCCTTAGGCCCCTGTGAGCTGTAACTGGATGTAGCCTTGTGACTACAAATTGGTGTCTCAAATCACAACCTCCTGCCTGTGCTTTCAGCAGCCAGGGAAGCTGTGCTCATGTATTTAAAATTTCTTATTTGGGCCACTGCTAATCATTCAGGAAAGCCAGGTTTTGTTCTTCTTGGCAGCCTCTTTTAGAGAGCCAAGGCTGGTCTGCTTTGCCTGAGGGTCAGAGTGAGATGGATGGCACTTCGGTGCCTCCGCTATAGACACCGTGCCTCAGGAGTCTCCCCGGAGCGCTGCTGGAGTCACTTCATATTTCATAATTCCTTGCTGACAATTAAGTCAATTTGGTGGTGCAGGCATGATGGAGCTAAGCTAGGACACATTTCTTTTTTAGTCAAGATGTGGAATGAAAAGCTCATTCTTTTGCTTTGATTAAATTGAAAACTGAAGTACATCGTTACCTTTCCCTGCCTTGGAACATGAATCCGCTTTATCAGTGGTATTCTCATCCTTTCTGGACTTCCTTTTTCATAAATTTATTTTCCTTTTTTTTGTTGTTTCTTGTTTTTTTGGTTTTTTTTGTTTAATGAGAGGAAGACTCGAGGCAGGTGTGCCTTGATATTTGGTGCTGAAGGTGGTAAAGCATCACTCCTCAGTAAGAAAAGATGCAGCTGTGAGCTGACACCCCTGGAACTCCAGTGGGCTTGGACTTGTTTTTGGCAGTGGAGGAAGAGCACAGTTTCATGATCCAGGGCTTTAGGAAAAGAACGCAGGCACTTTGGATCTGTGCAAACTGAGTCTCTCTCTTCCCCAGTGTGGTCTCTTGAATCAAGGGAGTTTTCTTTAAATTCCTTGGCCAGTTGCAACATTCCTCCTGCTAGAAATATTGCTTTGGTTTTTAAATTTTTTTAAATTTTTTTTTTACCTCTGTTTAACAACATTATCTTACATAGTCTTGCTAAATATATAATTTAGCAATTATAGTTGGTTTACCTTGGGTCTAATTTTTCTCCAGTCCTGGCATGAACACAGTGCTGCAAATGTGGACTTAGTCTGGTGAGACAGAGAATGATTTAATGTCAGAAGTGGAATTTTGGGTGCTTTCTGGTTGTGAAATCCGTTAATGGATTGGCGTAACTTTTTTGTTTGGGGTTGTTATGCTGTTTAGACATGGGCTCTGTCTAGATAATGTTTATACACTTCAAGCATAGTATTTAATTTTCAGTATCTGTACTGCAGCATATAATATGTGTGTATATTTGCACTCTTTGTATTTTGCTTAAAAACAGAAAAAAAATTAGCTGCAGTTTTAAGTGTTTCTTCCAGACCAGCTAAGGAAATAGGCTGAACCATCAGCAGTCTGCACAGCATTGTGCAAATACAGAAGATAAATCCTATATAGTTAGTGAGACTGAAGAGTTTTAAATTACGATCCTGAATTTTGATCCCTTGTCAGTGCATATAATGAATCTATGAATTATGTGAGAAAGAAAATGTGCATATGAACTGGAAATAAAATCAGTTGCTGAACAGCCCTAGGCTTTTAATTCAACTTTGGTACAAACTAGTCCAGGTAATCCAGAGGGCTGGGTCTTAGCAATATTGAGGTAAATGTATGAATACAACTTCAGTGGTGCACAGGTAAAAGGACTGGTTTTTTTATTCCAGAAGTTTCTTTCAATTATATCTTCTTTTAAATGCTTTTTTGTTTTTCTGTAGAGTGTCATAATTGAATTGCCTGTCATATAACATGCATGCTTGTGTGAAGATAGCTGATGGGAGAAGGGAGTGGCAAGAAAGCTGTTTGAAGAAGCTGTTTATGTATTGTTATTACTGATCTTTTACACCAGTGCAACTGGTGGCTCACTTTTTTCTTTTTAACACCTTGCTGAGAAAATATGTTAAATGCTATTTGTTAATGGATGTAGGATTTCTATTCTCTAGATCAACTATTTCATCTTAAGGATGGGAAATCCGCATCTGGTACTTCCAAAGCATCTTTCTTCTCCCTTTGTCCAAAATATTTCCTTTTCAGAGTGCACAGATGACTCTCTTTGGTACCAACACATTATGCTTCTGAAGCTTAATAAGTACGTCACATATAATAGCTTGCAAGTTTAATGAAAATGCTGATTTTAAATAAGGCACTTGTGTCACTCAAAAAATTAGAGTTTAAGCGTGGAATCTGGAAAAAGCTGCACAAGTTCTTAAATTTAGTGCAGGCGTAGTCACGTTCACTTGGGAATGATTGTTCATACATAATTTAAGGACATATAAAAGTCTTGAAAAATGATGTGTTAACAGACTATTTCTCATTGAAGTTTTTTTCCCTGCAGTATTTATTAAAAAGGCACTAAGTTTTGTTCTCTTTAAAAGCTGCTCTCTAATCATGTAGTTCATTATTTGAGCTTCAAAGTGTAGTCTGTACGGAGAGGCAATGAGGTGTATCCACATCTAGAAATTAAGCAATAATCATGTAGTTTAGTGTTTCAACAGGCTTTGTTCATTAGTAGGTACAATGATCCATTGTAAGTACTTGCTGTAGTCACGATGTTCTTAACAGTCTGAAATTAAACTTTCCAGAATGGTTTTTTTGAATATATATTCTTGACTGAAGTGGTGCTACCATGGGTACCAAATGTATGTTGTGTAAAGGTAATGGTTCTGCAAAGTCGTTATGAGAAGAATGTCAGACATTGTGTGTTGGTGTAGTGTTTGTGCATATGTACGTGGCTTTGGATTAACCAAATTCACGCTTGCACTAAGAACAAGAACAACAACTGCAGACATGGCAGAATGATTGGAAAAGCTTCTTTAATTTAAGCAGTTTTGAACAAATTGATGCAAGAGAAGGTGAAACAAAGGCACACTGGGAGACACAGAGAAACACTGGGTAAAACAGAGAAAGGGAAGAATTAAAACCAAAGTGCTGCAAATGAGTGGAAGAAGGAAGTTGGCACCGAAATGTGGGAGGGCACATGGGGAAAAAAATTAGTGGTTTGATGGGTTTGAATTATTGAGGCTTATTTTGTCACTGAGTCCATGGAGTCACTAAGGCAACACTTCTAGTTTGTGAAGACTGATCACTTAAACCATAGGATGTGAAAAAATGTATGCTTTTTATTTGAGAAGATGAAGGAATGATGGACTAAATGTATGAGTGGGAAAGGACCACTTGACCAAGGTTTTGTGAGTTGAGGCTGTAGTTATATGGCAATTTGGAAGCTTCTCAGCAATTGAAATGAGTAATACTTTACCCTGGAGGAGAGGGGTCTGTCTGTGTGCTTGAACACTTCCTCGAGGACGTGCCAAGCCAGGGATGTCCTTGGCATGTGCGTGAAAATGTGAAAGTGTAGGCTGTGTCAAATTTCTTTTATAATTTCTTTCTGGATTTCTTTCACTTTTCCAACCTTGGTGAAGCAATTTGCTTTGGGACTGTATATAACTAATGTTTCTTGATAGTGTTGTGCAAGGTAACTGTAAAATGCTTACAGGGGATGGGAAGGGAGAGAAGTCCATGTTTTTAGGTTTTTTTGGTATTGCAAATGGACTGTTTGTTGCAGTAGATGAACCACCTGTTGAAAAGCTGCTGATTTTCAGTTACAGTTTACAGTGCAGGTTCTACATATAGCCTAGAAACTGGAAGAATAAGCCATGGTGTGCAAAGATCCATGGAATCTGGTGATTTGTGGGGAGGAGTGTCCTGGTGCAGTCCTGCTGGAGCTGACGTGCTGCTGTGGCACCTGCACACAGATCCCACACTGTTGTTTGCTGCACATCGGTTCTCAGCCAGTAAGACAAAGTGCAAAGCTCATCAATAGTTGTCAATGTTTAAATCTGCCTCAAAGAAATGGCAAACTGCATAATAATCACAGTTGCCTTCACAGGGCAAGAAGAGTAAAAGGTTGGTGGTCCTAGACCAACACTGGTCTATCCTTTGCCTCTTAACAAGCATCAAATATTTTATAAATGGAGACAGAGTTCAAATCACTGTTCTTTAGCTTTTTGGGGAGCTCAGCATTGAATTTATTTTGTTTTTACTGTGGAGACTTCGGGTCACTAGAGTGTGCTGCAGTCCCAGCTGGTGTGAGCTCGCCCCAGTGCTTTCCCTGCCACTGGGCGAGCGGGAATTTTTCATCACGTTTCTTTGCTGTCGCCTGGGCAACTTAAGTGAATTTCCCTGCTATTTTCTTTGTGTTGCACCCTGCTTCCCTGGCAGTGAATGACCTGGCTGCTCGTTAGCTTGGTACCTGTGTGCCCCGGGAGAGCATCCTGTTGTTAAGCATTGTGTTGTCCCTATGGCTGCCTTTATTTTGCTGACTGAGGAGCCCATAAGCGGTTGCCACACTGATGGCTTATAAAGAGCTTGTATCAACAGCATTTAATTAAACCATTTATAGGTTCTGAGTAGTAATGTTTATGGAGTTCAGCTTTGGAGCTTTGTAGTGGTGAATGTGGGGAAGAAAATGCAGACCTCCTGCACAGGGCTGTGTATACAGGCCTGTGTATGGAAGAAAGCTCATGGTGTATACCGAGTTTGGAAATGTATTAGTTTTCTTTACCAAAAAGTCTTAGTTTGGTCTTTTAAGAATAAATGTGGTCTGTTTTCTATGTTCCTGCAAGTTATTCTTTGATAGAGAAGCACAAATTGAAAGTAGTAATTTTTTTTGACATTCAGTGCTTTCTTGCTTGCTCAGGAAAACTTTGTACAGTTGAATTCCTTTCATATTTTTGGTGAAGGCTGAGGCAGTCTGGATGTCTAGCTTGAGGACAAATCCAAAACTGTAGAAATATAATTAAAAGATTTTTTATTACTTCTGCTGTCCTGTCTTATTTTAATTAAGTTCATCCTCTGATGAAAATTGCACTCTGAATTATAGTGGGAAATCCATAATGTCGTCTCTTATTCTTGGATGAAGATCGCGGTTGACAATTCTCCTCTGCGGGCACACTGTGAGTTTCTGCTGTGAGAAGAGAAGCTCAGCCACACAGGGAGCAGTTTTCATAGGGACAGGGCTAAAGTTGTGAGGCCTCACAAGGAAGCAAGGGACCTCTGCCTTCCATCTGAAATACGAGATTAACCTGTCTTCCATGTAAATGTGTGTTTTTCAAGTTGTGATTTTTCAAAATCAAAGCTTGTTAAGAAAAAGCCTCATAATGTGTACGTTTCTATACCTGTGCATTCTGCAAGGAGTCAAACAAATGGTGAGCTTGTTACTTAAAGCTCTGCTGGAAGGCAAACGAATGCAAGGGCAGAGCCCACCTGAGCACCCTGATACACAGCAGGATTACCCACAGTTATGAGCATCAGGCTCCTGTCAAAGCTTCCTCTTTCATTTCCCTCACAACTCCGTGTGCTGCTCCATGCTCCAGGATTCCTCTCATGACTCGTTCTGTGAAGCAGACAGACCATCTTGTGCAATTCAAAAGAGAACTCTGGGAAATATGAGTGTGGATGAGGATAGTTAAGGAAAATTATTCTCTTTGATAACTTTGACTTTATGCAAAAATAGGTTATCCAGCTATTTTCTCTGTTGAGCATGTGGGTGAGGTGGCCAGATCAGAGTGGCTGAATCTTTAAGTGCTGTTAGTGTTTTATAGCAACATGATAACATTATTTAATCTGGAAATAGTTACAGCTGCTAATATGTCTGGAATTTGTGCCAGATGGTCATTTTCTTGTCTACAATGATACAAGCTAAACCTGAAAAGAACCAAACCCCAACCATACAAACAGGTCTAGCAGCTTTACTGTGCATACACTGCACAGAGCTGTTGTGTCCGGTGTCTTTAATTGAATGTGATGAATATAGGTTTGGCATAGCAACTTTTGAAAAATAAAAATTCTCTTTACAGGCCAGTGAAACATGGAGGCTTCATGTTAATTTTTTGTTGCACTAATAGGAGAAGTATTTTTTTTAATTATTATTTTTGAGCTATATGTTAAGGCTGTAAATTTCCTTGGAAAGCTAGCAAATGGAACATGCCTATGAAGAGATTAAAGTAATTATACTGCAATGCTCCACTAGGAACAGAGAGCAGTCTGGGATAAAATTATTTGGAGAGATGCCAAAGCCAAGTTTGGTTCCGTTTTAAGCTAAAACTAATTAAAGTTGTCAGGTCTTACAGTGGTCAAAGGTTGCTTAGCTGCTACTTGAAATAAATGAATCTTTTCCTCAGTCAGTAATGCTAACAACTATGTGTTTGCAGCTGCCTCATAACAAAAAAAGCTCCAAGAACCTTCTAGTTCTTGTTTCCCTTTGTGCATGTCTATTTTAGCATGTCAAATAGTATATCCTGACCACGATATGGAGTTTTGAGTCTTTTTGTCTGTCTGCCTTCTCCTTTGTGATTTAATTTCACTTGTGAGGAGGAATTCTTATGGAAGAAACTTCCTCAGGAAGCTGCTTTAACTCTTTCTGATTCAGAAAAGCAGCTTTGTGTCTGTATATTCTGTATATTTAAAATAGCCGTGCAAGAATCATGAGAACAAATATGGGTTCTTTAAAACGTAAAGTCTGATAGAATATTAGATTTCCTAATATATTCCAGTACCCACAGGGAGCCTACATTTTCAAGAGCATGTAGTGACAGGACAAGGTGGAATGGATTGAAACTGGAAGAGAGTACGTTTACATTAGATATTAGGAGAAAGTTCTTTGCTGTGAGGGTGCCCAGAGAAGTGGTGGATGCCCCATCCCTGGAAGTGTTCAAGGTGAGACTGGATGGGGTTCTGGGCAACCTGGTCTGGTGGAAGGCATACCTGCCCACAGCTAGGGATTGGAAATAAATGAGCATTAAGGTCCTTTCAAATGCAAACCATTCTATGATTCTATAACTCTAAATTTTTCAAATGTCTTGTGCCAGATGCTACTGATCTCAAATTCTGTCGAATGAGGAATTGTTGATCATGAAGATAAGTGTGTTTCAAATAAACACTGACATCAAAATATTCAAATCAAATAAAAATATTCTTGTGGCATTTTGAAGAAGGGAGAGTTTATACTTGTGGTCAGTAGAAGTTTTTTGTGAAAATCTGTATAGGGATTAACACTATATATAACAAGGTTACATTATCTGTATGTTCCTAAAAATCAGAAATTATTTAAAAGAATGGAGTTGGAGATTGTTGTTCTTTTGTTTTTGTGATGTGGTCTTAGGTATATTACTCAAGGTTTGATCTTGGCATGTTAAAACTGAATTTCTGCAATCTTGCATTTTGCAGTTTGTAGGTGGAAAGTTTGCAAATGTGTTTTGATATTTTACATACTCAGTTCTGGCTGCCTGACACAAATTTGGAAACTGCTTCACTTACGCACCTGTGCGTATGTGCAAGCACACATGTGTTAAAAACCATAGCCAAGCAGGCCGTTCCTTCATCCTTCTTATGGATGAGTTGTAAAATTTAGGCACTGTTTGCCTTTTTTTATCAGAGTAGAGCTCAGGAGTGGTGCTGGGCCAGATTGCTGGGTGGAAGTGGTAGTTTTGTCTGTCTAGAAATAAATTTCTTTGCATCGCTCATTGGTCCAGCTGTTTCCTCTCCAAAAACAACAACAATAACAAAAAGTTGATAACTTTCAAAACTCATTTTTTAAGTTTTATTATTAAATTTAGTTAGATCTGTTTGTATGTTGGGAGAAAAAAAGATGTAAGAAGATATGTAGTAAAAACGCTGATGCCAGTTTTAATACTACTACTAATAAATAAACTTTTATCTAAAATTACAGCTCTGCTGTAGATTTACCATGAAATTTATGTCAGACTTGACTGGCTAAATTCCAGCTGGGATAATGAATAATTTGACCTTGCAAATTTTTTTTTTAATTTAAGTTTTTTTATTTCTCTTGTTTTATTTTACCGGAACAGTTTTGAAGTGGTACTTCTACGTATACTACCATGTGTGTATGTATGTATTTTACTACTGATATCCTTTGTGAGTGAATATAATTAGAAGAATTGAGGAGATGAACTTGAAAGTATGAGTTGGGATTGGATGTCTGTTGACTTTCTGTGGTTTTGGGTATCTCACTAAAGGTATTGAGTTAAATTGACCTAGAGTGTTAGTCTTAGGAAGTAAAAAATAGTGAATATTGCAGGCTGCAAAGAGGCACTTTTGTGATAACTGTGTTGCCAAGGTATTTTTCATATATGGAAATTGTGAACATATGAGATCAAACCGGTTGTCTAAGACTTGCTTTGGGTCTTTATAGTGTCTATGTGTAATGTCAGCAGGCGTGTTTAAGTGCAGTTATGAAATAATACTGTTTCCTTTCCTGTGAATTTTTGGCGTTGTGGACTTTACCCTTACAGCAAATTCTTGTGTCTGTAGGTGTTCACAACAAGCTGTTAAAAGCAACTACACAGAGGAGGCTTATTTAACCCAACTGGAGTGGCAGTCAAAAGCGACGCTAATGAACCCTTTGGGATTGGGATAACTCGTACTTAGAGCAGGTGCTCTCTAAGCTGGGGTTTATCAATTCGTTGCCTCAAACTGTGAGGAAGGCAACCTGTCTGACCAGCACATCAGTTTATGAAACTTCATGGAGATGACTCAAGTGATCAACATGTAATGTTAAAAACTTAATGAACCTTTTCTGTTAAGAAGGGAAATTAGACTTACGCTGAGTACTTTTAGAAGATCAAGGAATTGCTGGCAGGCCATGGCAGTTCTTCCATGTCTGTTGGATGAGGAAGGCACTGTTCAATCATACTGTGCTGTTCTTTGTTCATGGATGCAGGGAACTTGGGTTCTACATTGAGCAGCAACCTCTAAATGCTAACTTTCTTAATGCAAAAAGTATCTTGTTTGCTGCTGTTTCTGTAAATTTCCTTGACCAGTTTCTTTACCGAACTCCTCTGTTTTGGCCATCTCATTTGCCTTGAGAGTAGCTTTTCAGAACACACATAGCTTCAGTGTTATGGAACCAAGCTTTGAATCTTCTAATGGTAAAAGTGATTAGGTGGATTCATAGTCAACAGGTCACAAAATGGACAGCAAAGGGACTGGACATAAATGTATGCTCTAACATCCTTAATGGAACAGTTGCAGATGCAGGGGGAAGGGATTGTGTAGTTGCCAGGCTAACATGTTCTCCCTGAACATCATTCCCTGTTGCTCCCATCAGGGTGAAAATCCTGGTTAGATAGACTATTAGTCTTGTGTGATAAGGCATTTCTTCTTATTAACAGTATCATGGAGTAGGTGTTTCTCAGTCTTAAAAACCAAGCTGCTCAGGTTTCTCAGGCTCATTTCCACTAACTGCCCCTGACAGCAGGAGTAAGTTTAAATTTTCATAAAATATGGAGGAAATGCTTCTGCATTTATTTTTTCCATTAGCACCGATACCTGGAGCTATTTTTCCCTCGTAGGAACAAGTGCTGTAAGCCAAGTCCACCTTCTCTAAATACGTTTTCTTTTCCCTTGTAGTGAGCGACAGTTCAATTACTTCAGCACCATGAAGCTATTTGGGGTGCCATGGAGTGGCACATCTATTTATATATATGCACTTTAGTAGTTAAAGCTGACCAAGGCAGCGATGTGAAGTGGTGCACCATACTCCTAGAAACAGGAATAGCCAAGTGGCTATAATTGAATTACTGGAATGTGATACCTGTTGGGATTTGCTGTTGGGTGCATTAATAAACAATAACCACTAAAATGGAGGTATGCAGCCATATACACACGTGTTTCTTACCACAGCATTTGAATCAGGTATGGAATACGTAGAGGAAAGTATTTTGTTGTTTCTGTGCACACAGAAGTCTGGAGTATTTTCTTCTGAAGTTCACAGTGGATTACCAGATTTTTCGAATTTGCTTTCAAAACTACACCATGGCAAGCTGCACTTGTCGCTTGAGTTGCTAATGATACCTAGAAACCTTATGTTAATCACTAAAATCCACAAGCTCCTGAACAAGCAAACAAATCAAAGAAGTCGTGGATTAGCTTGTTACACTGTCCTGGATGACTTGTTTTTCAGCATGCTTATGGGGACTGCTTTCTGCTGCCCGCCAGTTATTTAATCCTGTTTTAACACAGAAATTTGGTGGAAAAAGCTACTAAATCTCCTTTTCTAAAACAGGTCTTTATTGTTTATCACAGAACAATTAGAATGAATGTGACTATCTGTTTATGAAGGCACTAAAGCTTGTAATACCTTTCTTGTTTGCTTTGGGTTTATTTAAAGTTTTTTTGAGGGTTACCAGTGCCAGGTAGGAAACAAAGGACTTTTGAAGCAGAAACTGCATGATTTTGTAATTTTTTTGTTTGAATTTTAGGATTAAACTGTGATTATAAAGGAGACAGGTCTTCAAAAAGTGCCAGAACCATAACTGTAGTGTTTCAGTTTCATATCTTGTTTAATCTGTAAAATTCATAAACTTTCAGTACTTGTACATCAGAAGATAATTTGAGTGATACTATGTACATGTCTGTAGTGATTTTATCACAGAGTCCTTTGCTTTAAGTATTAAGTATTTCTGATATTCTGTATTTAATGGAGAAATAGAGTAGAATTTTTTTGCTCGCTACTGGTAAAGAGTAAATACGCTCTTCATGTTTCATACCAGTGCTTGAACAAATAAGTATCTACTGCTTATGAAGGGTCCCCAAAGCTTCCAGGTTGCAGCTGGTGAGAGAGGTCACATTTATAGCTGAGAAGAGATAGATCAGACCTGCTGGCTCGGCTATAATTTGGTTATTACTCATTGCCTGATCAATACCGCACAAATAGAAAATCCCAAGTCCTGGCAGGAGTGAAACTCTCGCTTTTCCTGGTCAGCCGTAACTGAAGGGGCTGCTACCTCTCTCGAACAGAAAAGCTTGTGCTTTCATCTGTGGTCTGCAGTGGAAGGACAAAAGGGGAGACTTTCAAAAGCAGTTAATGAGAATCAGGAGCCGAAATCCCATTGACTTTTAATGAAGGTTAGGGGCAGACGCTTTTGTTGTGCCTCAGAAACTTCCTCTTTCTCTATTGTCCAAGTTGCTGGTGGTGGATGAGATCTGCCTGTGCCACCTTTTGGACTCCTACAGGAACAAAAGTTACCTTGAGTTATGTTTGCTGTATGGCCCAAGCTAAACACAGATCCCCTTTACTTGCTTCCATGAGGAACGGTCAGTAATCACACCCCCACCTCTGTTCTTTTCCTCTGTGTGCTGCAGAGCCTCTTGAGAGATAAAAGCACTGAGAACTTACTGCTTGGTTACTCTGTGCTGCGGCATTGGGTATCTTCAGAAAACAGAATAAAGATTTTCCCAAAGTTAAGTTGTTCTGTTGTGTGAAAGAAACTTTATCTGCAAAAGATGTTGCAAAGGTCTCTATCAAGCAGTGTTGGAAGTGCCTTCCATGTACCTCCATGTGGCTGTGCTTACAGCAAAGTGAGTTTATTGATTAAAATATTTCGCTGCTTGAAAAAGTCACCTACCTAATTTTTCTTTGATAGTATGTGAAACTACGGTAATAACTTATACACTTTACAGTAGAGCCAGTCACAACCTTGGAAAAAATGCTGCTAGGATACTTTTTTTGTTCTTAAATTTTTAAAAGACATTTAGGTATTCCTCTCCAGGTATGCTTTTCTCATGCTGACAAGAAGCTTCTCCCGTGATGAGGATTGGTTGGCACACCCACACTTGCAGAATGCTCTTCAAAGTGCCCACGCAGCTTTCCGACTGTGGCTCTGGTACTCACGGAATAGGGTCATGGCCTCCATGAGTGAAGTAGTGGGGAGGGAGGAGGGTTGTTTTGGGAAGTATATGGGAAATGCAGCGACTTATTTCTTTGAGACTTGAAGTATTCCTGAATACAGCATGGAATTAAACCTAGGTTTAAGTCTTGTTTGTGCTCTGCTAATTGCCAGCTCATTCCCCTCTCTATGCATCTGTGAATGCATTGTGTATTGTGTGCCATAATCTCTGGGAATTTAGGATTTGATTTGTAGTTATTTTTGACAGAATTCTTGATTCCTCCTTTTGTGCTTGAAGATCTTTATATTTTGTGTGCTTATTATAAGTGTAGCATTTGGTTTTAAAACATTAATCTAGTTTAAATATGGGGAATCTGCAGCAACTCCCTCTATATTTCTGCCTTGTGTTAGGAGTTGAGAAGGATCTGTATGCAACCCTCACTTCTTTTGGAAAAGGTCTTAGGATGCATTATGGATGAAGCTAGAGACAAAGTGCTTTTTAAAAAGTTTATCTTGCCTAGTCACGCTATATATGAATGTACAATCTATACCTCTTGTGGTGACTAGCCTGGTGTCCACCTTTTTTGCTTGTGGCTTTCCTCCATAGTTCAATAATCTTCTTTATTATTCATATATGAAATGAGGAATGATTGCTTTATAAAACTTCACCAATACAGTGTTGGGAAGTATTGAAAGCAACATAGGCTCACCATTTGTCTTGAGCTGGGTTTCACAAATAGCTGCTCTTGCCTGACCTGGTACTCGCCAAAGCTGCCCTTCCATATGGGCTGTTGGCAGGAACCCAGCGCTCTTGCAAATTCATGGGCTTACTTCCATAGGTGTTGTACGTGGATTTTACTTTACCATTCCGTATCAGAAAACTCACATCAGTGAGTTTGTGATATCAGAAATATCACAAGAACTAACATACTTTCAATAACTTTTTTGAAGTAATCTACATCAGTGCTTGTTTTTCTTAAAGGTTAGAATATATTTTTATAACCTGGACAGTTACTACTGGTACACTAAGATGAGGTCTCTGATTTTGGCTATTAATAATACACCTTTCAGCTGTTCTGTCTGCATCTTTATAGTTACGCAACTTTATTTTTGGTTTAATCCTTTTATTATATAAGCTTTTGTCATTTTTAAGAACAGATTATGAAAGCACAAGTCTGAAGAAACTAGTCTTAGGTGCTTCAGGAAAAAACTGAACATAAGGGCAGAAGTATGGCAATATCTTTATTACTGATTTAAGAAAGTAAAAATGATTGGAAGGGAGAAAATAGGGAATGGTTTCAACCACCTAAGCAATGTTTTTTTGGCTGTTGCCAGTAGTGTCTTTGTGCTGGACAGTAACCTCCTGCATTACCTTTATCTGTCTTTTATGTTACATTTGCCCAAAACCTAAACTGTTTTCTGAGTGTTTTGATAACTGAGAATGTGACAGAAAATTATTAAAAAGTACGGCTCTTGGAAGTCTCCAAAATAATTAAAATACATAAACCACCAGTAAGAAGCACATAGCAAACAAGTGGTTGAATCAAACCAACAACTCTTTAAATACATAACCTTAGCAGCTAATGTACTGATGTGGACGCTGTGCTACAATTACTACCAGCATTGTTTAAATGATGGGAAGAGCTGAAATACAATTTTAGAGACTACATTAGAAAAACCAAAAAAAGCTTGGTGGGTTTTAGGTTTAATCTCATCCTCCCTCCCCCTTTTACATGGATTTTGTTCCTCAGACTGGTGTTCTGCAAACCCTTATCTGGGCTTAAGGGTGGAGTCAGTACCTGTTGCTTTTTGCTATTTAAAAAATTAAAATGAAAGTAGGTTTACCACATGAGTTTCAGTAAATACGGTGAAGGCTCAAATCATGTTTGTTGCTTTGCAAAGGGAAGAAGTGTTGTTTAGGAAGCTTTGAAGTGAGCATAGCTGAGAAAGTGGTTCTTACAGGTCTTTGATGGACTTTGATTTAACATCATCCCCAACATTTGCTTTCTGTTAGCTGGTGAAAGTTGGACTCAGGGGATTGGCCAAGTAAGCTCTAAGGAGGGTTTAGACACAGGTTTTTCTGCCTTTATATCCATCTGGTTATAGTACCTGCATTCTGATGTATTTGTAAATGGAACATTTTCTGGTTTTGCCATGAGAAGCCACGAGATTCAGCTGTTAGCAAGTGTTATTTTAGGGCTTATTTTGGGTTTGGGCTTTGCACAGCAGCATTGCCTGCTCAAAGATGTCCTTCATGTTTCTGTTTTTGCTAAGATGGGTCAGGCGGTATCTGATGGATGAATCGCTTGCTGTGACAGCATGTACTGGATCACAACTGCTCCCTGCCTCCCTGGTGAAGGATGTGCACACAAAATTGGGATGTACCTACTTGCAGTAGGAGAAATGGGCTTTGTTGCTAATTCTTCAGTTAAACTATGGAATAAATATTTGAATGGTATTAGAGCCATTAACTGTATATATATAGTTATGGTAATAAGGACACCTGAGAAAATTCAAGCCTAATCTAAATTTTTAAGAAACATGTTTTGATGGAACATTATTTCTTTCTTACCTCTGCAGCTTGACATACCCCATGGGAAAACAAGTTTGATCAGTGTACCCCCTGCCTCCTCAAGTCCCCTGTCTTTCTAGCCTTTCAGACTTCCTTGGCTGCATTGAGGTTTTGATCAATCCTGTTCCAATCTTTAGGACAGATGTCACACTCATTTTTGTGTATCTAACTTTCATCATGAGGGGAAAGAAGAGCAAGAATAAAGGAGAAGATTGTATCTATCCAGGTGTTAATTCGTGTGCTTTAACTTTCTCACCTTTCTTTTTTCCTTTCAATGACTCCATTAAAAAAAAAACAAACCTAAAGTAGTTCTGCAGGTTTTCATGAAGTCCCTAATAACCTTTCTTTTGGTGGTGGTAGCTTTAGTTCAGCAGAATTCCTTGGAATGATTCCTTGGTGTTGTTGAATGTCATAATTAATGGGATTTCTCTGGAAATACGACAGGTAGCCAGGGCTTTGGAAGCAGAAGTCCTTTGTAGGGAAGAAGTTAATGAGACAAGGAGAAATGTAGTCGTAAAAGCATCCACTGGAGTTCTTCAAAATTTTTCTTGTGCTGGGGCAGCTTTCTGCTTCCCTTCCACTGCAGTCTGCTGCACTAAAACAAAGGAAAAATACAATTTAAACCTCAGCTTCCCTTCTCTTTCTACCTCATTTTGGGAAAAGCAGGGTCTGGGTTTGGTTACTTATTCAGGAGAGGGACTGCCCAAAATTTGTTTTCTGTCTGATCAATGTAGTTTCATGAAACCAGAGCTATTTTGGTGAATGACAATATTAAAGACTTCTTGCTTTCTTAAAAGTTTCATGTGCCTTAATTAGAAATTTTTATTTCCAAATGTGAACAAGATTTGTGAGTATATGTGCTTGGGCTTCTCTTAGTCACATATTTTCAAATTCTGCCTTCTTTGTGCTTTTGGAAGAAAACAACAGAAATTTCTGAATAATTTGGCCATCTTTAAAGCAATATGTAGCAAGAATTTACTTTTGAAAATTTCTGTGGCAAGGCAAGATCATTCTCTTAGAACTGTAATGCAGGAATTTAGTAGGATATCAAAATGCATCTATAGTATATGGTAACAAAGGTAGCACTGAGTATTGCATTAGTTAGTTACTTAGTATCAGCAAATTGAAGTGTATATTCGATTTTGCCATATGTACAAATAAGAAATTTGAATATTCATAAATAATTTCCCTTGGATTGCTAATGAAGTTGACAGGCAAGAAAACAAACAGTGTGCATTTTTATTCATTAAACTCATTATTAAATTGAAGAATTATTGAAAACATACTTATTGAATCTTATCTTTATATCAGATTCTTCTTAATTGCTTTTAATTCCCTGTAGCTTTTTTTTTTATCCCCAGCCTTTTTAAGCGTTGTACATGATCTGAATGCAGACATATGGGATTTGAGTTACGCTGAATCTGTTCTTCTGGTGTTCTCCGTGCTTTTGGCCATATGGGCATCTTTGTTTTTCTTTTGTGAGCCTCCTTAAAAGCCTTATAGCTTACAGTTAACAGAAACACTTGCTTTTTCCTTCATGTTTTATTTTTTCTGCTTTTATAAAGATATAATCCAGGCAAGGGAAGCAAAACAAGGGTTATTCATGTGAAACATGGATGTTGTTACTGGCACCTGGGTTAGGGCAGCTCCTGGTATCAATCCAGGATGGGGGATGAAGAGATTGGGAGCAGCCCTGCTGAGAAGAATTTAGGGATGCTTGGGAAGGAGAGGCTGGACATAAGCCAAAGAGGAGGGCCACCAATTTGATCAGAGGGATGGAGCTCCTCTGCTGTGAGGAAAGGCTGAGAGAGTTGGGATTGTTCAGTGTGGAAGAGAGGCCTAATTGCAGCCTTCCTGAAGGGAGCCTGCAAGAATAATGAGGGGAGACTGTTTACAAGGGCATGACATGACAAGGGGGAATGGATCCAAACTGTCAGCAGGCAGGTTTAGATTACATATTAGGAGGAGGTCCTTTCCTGTGAGGGTGTTGAGGTACTGGCACAGGTTGCCCATAGAGGCTGTGGATGCTCCATCCCTGGCACTGTTCAAGGACAGGTTGGCTGGGGCTTGGAGCAACCTGGTCTAGGAGAAGGTGTCCCTGCCTATGGCATGGGGTTGGAATGATCCCTTCCAACCCAAGTCATTCTATGATTTTATCCTAACACTAAGAAAAGTATCTGCTGGCATTTCAAACATAAATACTTGGATATAGCGGCATTTTATTGAGCTTGTTTGATAGCTCTATACAGACCAAGTTTTTTCTCATTCATTTATCTAGCGTTTTTTCCTTGGTCTCTTTTCCTTGCTGCACAGATGATAAGTTTTTAAGCAGCCAATATTGTTTTGGAATGTAAATACAAAGGATAAAATACCTCTAAGAATTTAGGTTTGAGATTGCAGTGTAATGAAGAGAGATGGGAGTAGAGGTAGAGCTTGGTCTTTTTTAATGGCATTAATTTTTCTTGCAGCTGCTTTGTGCTTAAACATTTTAGCTTGATTAAAATGAAGCTAAAGGCACTCCTTTATTCTCCTTGAAATTTCCTACTGGGCTCCTAGAAAGCTTTTGTTAACTAATGTTTGCTTGGCTGATAACAGCAGAACTGTGGCTTTCAGGTGTGTGTCAGCAAGCTGGAAGATGAAACTCACGCCTGGTGGGCTGCATCAGTAGTGAGCCTCGGGGTGAGGTTCCCTGTTGCCTTGGCAGTGACAAATTTCCCTCTGTCAGGTTCTATTTACCTCTTCGTTTCTTAGCTGTTTCATGCAAGTAACCAAATGCTTTAGAAATACTTGTGTTTAGAATTCCAAGTGTTTGGAAATCATTGTGACATATATATTCCTAAAATATGCAGTTGTCTGGGTGACAGCCTGGAGAGGCATCCCCTGGATGAGAGGAGGAGGGTGAAGGTGTGGGGGTAATGAAGGCAGAGCGCACATCCACTCATTCCTGAGGAGCGTGCCTGCAAGGAGATATTATGGTTTGGAAATTGGAATAAATTTGAGAGAACTGAAAAATTTCAGTTGGATGATCGAGAAGACTTTGGAGCTTTCTCCTGTGGAAAATAGTCACAGCAGCTGAACTCCCTAATGTGAAAGCAAATGCAACATGCTGCCTGCACCAGCTCCAAGATGAGGGATGGCCTGGCTTTGCACAGCTTGTGCCTCTAAAGCAGCCAGGAAGCCTGAGAGCATTTGCATGTTCTGCCTTGAATACAGGTTTTTTTAACACACATTTATAATTTGGAAATGTGTAATAGTAAAGGAGTCAAAACTGCTTAACGTAATGAAATTTGCAAGGAAGTGCTGCTAAGGAAGGCAATTCAAGTGCAAGACTTGTATTTATTCATCAAATAAATAACGTTGCAGAATTGAGCTCTCTCTGGGTTCAGCAGATGAGATGCTCACGAGCCAGGTCTTCATAAAGCTTAATGACAGGAGAAGTTCTGTGCATTGTAAACAGGAACAGTGTCCCTTTTCAGAGAACTTGCCAGGCTTCTCGTGAGTCGCCAGGTTCTTAAATGAGTCTTGAAACAGGGCAGTGCTAAAGGAATTTATGGGATAGGTTTATAATCAACGGATAGTTTAATTAATGTAGCATCTTAACTACTTGTCTCCAATTTAATTTTTTCCAGATGTTAACTTTTAATGAAAGTCTATTCAGAGACTCATGAGGAAAGTAACATCTGGGGAGAGCATTTAGGGCAAGCTTGCATGGAAGTAAAACAATATTCCCTTAGATGTTACCTTACATGTCAACACTAGACAGTCCTGAGATTTGGAGAGGTTTCACGTATTTGTACATTTATATGTATACACACACACATACTCTCGGTCAGCTTGGCCTAAATACAGCTAACCTTGCTCCCCTGTTCCACTTTTCAGTCCTTGTGTTGACTCTGTTCAGAGGAAAGATTGAGATAAAGACTGCTTTTCAATATCTTAGCAAGCTTTTGCTTTTATAGTACACTGTAGGAATTACAGGGCAAGTTATCTGCATTTTCTATCCTAATGCAAATACTTTAAAAATCAGTATTATTAAAGAAGTAGTATTATCAGTCTTAGATGATGTAGTTGCTATTTCTTTAGTTTGTGTGCCAAAGTGATTTTATTTCCAAATGTTTCATGTTTTAGGAGAATATGTATTAGGACTTCTAAATGGTAGTGCCCAAACCCAGAGAGTAGTAGGAAATGCTTTCCTGAAGTCCGGTCCCAATGCGACTTGAAGATACGTTTAAAGGGTTAATAAAAAAAACTAAAACCAAAAAACCCCAAAAGCTTTATGTTAAAACACATGTTTGTCCATATGTTTTCGATAAGCTATCTATATTTTTGTAGAAAACTGATATTAAATGGAAATTCAAGCCTTGGCAGCTTTCTTAACAAAAGACACTTGTGGTCGGAGCTCTGAGGTCCCAGGACAGTTCCATTACTGTAATTCCACAGCGTGAGCTTTAAACGTATCTGGAGATTTTAATGGATCACATGGGAAGTAAATCTCTTTGTACCTGCCTTAAGCCATATGTTACTGATACAAGATGTTGAGCTGCCTATCTCTTTCACTTGGACGCAGCTGTGCGCTTTCATAAGGGCTGGGTTTTGAACTGTAAAGGGAAGTTTCAGATTCCATTCTTCTCCCCTGTTACAGGAAATCTCATGCTTTCTAATTTCAATTGTGTAATTTTATAGATTTTTCCAGAAGATGTAGGTTTTAGATACATTTCTAAATCTAATGAAGCTTTTAAAAATGCTTTATGACTTTTAGTGTAGTCCCTTCATTCTTCTGTTCTTCTGTGCATTTCCTCTTGTTGATCAAGTTTCTTTGTTCTTGCTATTTAAATAGCATGCACAAAACCTATTTGCACCCAATTGATATTGCTGAATATCGATGCAAAGCAAAATTAAACATTATATTTAAATAATGGACTTGTTTTTCTTACTCCTTCTTTATTATTTTCTAATATAACTGTAATCAGTGAATATTGTAAACAATTCATGTAACTGGGTGACAAATAAAACAGGATTGAAATTTTATGCCTGATAGGATGCACAAACTGTTAATGTCTAAGATGCAATTTATATGTAATAAACTAACAATTCCCATTTGCAACTCTAACCCCTTTTCTAAAGGCTGCTTGTTCCATTTGTTTTTCAGAAGTCATATTAGTTACTTCACAGTTCTTTTGGGGACGCTTTATATCACTGGTTGAACTCCCCACCCTGGAAATCTGAGACTGATGTTCTCCCTCAATAACCAGGACGTTTTTTGCTACAATTTCTGGAAAAAAAAAAATTCATGGCCATCATTCAGTAAATCATCTATAGCAAAGGGAGGCTTCTTCCATCCAAAACATCTTGGTAGTAATTGTAAACCCAGGCTTTCTCTTTTACATGTAAGTGGCATGGGACTTAAGGCAGTTAGTTACCACTCCTTTAATGCTCATTTTTTTTCAGTGTCAGAGGAAAAATATATTTAAAAATGGAAAATGTAGGTGAGGGGGAGGTGCTTAGAAATCTGCTCCTCACACAGCTGCCCTAGTAGGCAGCTCTTTTCTCAAAATTATATTTTAAATAGCAGAGAGGAGGAACCTCTGTAGAAAAATTTTTTAGTAGGAGAGGTGTAGTGTGATGACAGCACAGAGTAATTGTTTACTACTTTTTCTCTTTGTAAAGAGTAGCTGGTTTTGAGAAGGTATAAGTGAATGAGGGGTAAAAGCCTCCACAGACAGTGTTGGGGTGGTGGTGGGTATGATGAGGTGAAAGGACTAAGGGGGAAATTAGCAGAACTGCGGGGGGCAGATAAAGTGTGAATGTTGGTGTGGACATTTTGAGAAGAAAAGAAGTTGACGATGTTTACTTGACTCTTCAGGATAGGTTTATTCCAGGCAAAGATGTAAAAACCCATTTTTAGTATGACTTCTGTTTCAGGGAATAATGACTAGAAGCTTAAGTTTCTGTGGAAATCTCAATTTCTTTTAGCATTAAGTAATATGAAGCTTATTCTTTCAAAAAGAAAATTGATGCAGTTATTGCTCATTTCAGCAAGATGCAAATTATATATGTAGTATTGTCAATAAAGTTTATACAAGATGTTCTGTATTCATTGTCTTAGGTTTAATGAGCTGGGCTAATTATACCATGCCATAACTAACCAAGTAACAACCAAATCGATTTTTTTCTTCTACAAGATGCTCTGGGCTCATAGTCCTCAGATTTAATATATCCAAGTAATTGCATAATGTTGCAGTTCAGCAAGTCACCAGGGAGTATTTGGATTGTTAGTAGCAGCGTGAGAGCGTGTAGCTTCTTGTCCACTTTGTCCACTTACAAGCCTGCCCTTGAGAATCACAGAATGATTTGGTTTAAAAGGGACCCTAAAGATCTTTAAGTTCCCACCGCCAGCCATGGTTAGGGCTTGACTCTGACTTCTGAGGAAAAGCCTTGTTATCTTAAACACAGGGTAGCTGAATTTCAATTGTCTCTGTGTGGGAAAAAGACCTTTCTCAATTTCACATTTATAGTTTCTCTTTCATTTAAGTGAGCCAAAGGCATGATGTTTTTGTAGTAATGTATATCTTCTGTATTTTTTTTCCGTCTGTGGATGAATTTGCCTCCCTTTCCACTGTCCAGTTTGGTTATCTGCTTCTTCCATAGGCAGTGGAGCAAGAGTGCATCACTGAAGGCAATCCAGCCTTTCCTTAAAGAGACACCCCACAGCTGAGGTAGATTATTTTAGCGTAAACTGATATCTCTCCATTCCCTATAGACAAAGATGGGAAGTATTTAACCCAAAAAAAAAGTCTAATTTAGACTTTGGTTATAACATATTAAAAGTAGCATCTTTCACTTCTTTGCTTGTAATAACTGTTTCAGACTGCTACTTCCAGTTACTTGGACTGGATTTTAGTGGATATCACTACCTGTTCATGTCAAGCTAATTGGCTTCTTGTTCAGGAACGTAGGCAGCCTTTGAACTGAGACACCTTAGCAAGGTGCTTCCCAGCATGTTCTCCAAGTAGCCAGATGGTGTTCCCAGGTAAGCTGGGTAGACTTGACTTCCATAAGCACATATGGAAGGGTCAGAGTAGGGCTCAGCCACATAAACTGACATAAGTCTTCTTAATTTTGTAGCTTGGATTAGGCTTAATGATTTTGTCATATTTTCTGTTACTATCTTTAAGCAGGAAGTAAAAAAACCTGAATATGCTGTAAAACAACATATTTATTTCCTTTTAAATAAAAGAATTCATGGAATAGCTAATTCTGTTTAAAATATCATAGACTCTATTACGCAGGAGGAAGAGCCACCAAATTAGTGAATTTAGAATCATAACTTAACCAGCAGTGGGTTCCTTTCAAATGTTGACCAATTAATACCAGTGTAAATTGTAAAACAAAGCAAAAATGGCTTCCTTTTTCATATTTTGTGTGAAGTGTTTTAGGTTTAAGTTTTTCAACTTGCTGTATTATTTCTTGGATGAGGTAAAACTGCTAAGCTATAGGTCAAATTGGGCATTATACTTGTCTTTTTAATAGCTGAAGAAGGTTTGCTTTTACCAATAGCATAATTTGTTTGGGATGTTTTTCCCCCACTTTCTTGAAGAGTCAGCAGAATATAAATGACAGATACTCTTCAAATAGGTACCTGGTATTTCACATCATTAGAACTAACGCTGCTCTTGCCATAAGGTTACAAACATGCCTCCAATGGATCTGTTTTCAGGGGACTGAATTCCAGATGTTAATTTACAGTCTGCCATCTGCTTGGTTTTGGTGGCTGTGTCAAGTTGCAGGTCAAAATTACGACTTGTTTGCTGTCAGGAGAATGGCAACATTTGCAACTCTCAAATCTTATGCTGAATGCTTGGCTGTAATTCCAGCCTAATGTGCAGCCTAAATTCCCTTACCTTGCTAGAGGGAATGCACACGTAGCTTGGATCTGCTGTAATTGTATGTGGCCCTTCTCGTGGGCTCCTTGGCTTCTGGTGTGCAGAAGTGCCAGGCTGTGCCGCCCCACACTGGCTGCGTTCTGAGCCTGTGCAGTGGGTATGGCAATGGCAGGAAGCAGATGGTGACCTTCTCATCTTGTGCAAGTGTTGAAACTCCTCCTTTCCACAGCAATCAAAAGCCGTTTGTAATTTCTATTCTACAGTGGTAGTAAATGTTGTAATCTCAGTCTTATGATTGTAGTAAATGTTGGGTTTATTGCTAGGTGAAAATACTTTCAGCTATTACGTATGGAATCATAAACTACACCTCTGTGATAGCAAAAACTAAATTCCAGTCTCTTGCTTTGAACCTTGGCCGAACAATGTGTCCTAACAAGTCAGTATGATTTCTTTTTTTTTTCTAAGAATCTGTGTTTGAATTCAGCCTTACTTGGAAACTCATTATAGTTCCAATCATTAACACTTCAAAAGATAACTACACTTAATCTGTTTTCAGACTTAGGTTGATAGTTGTTTTTTTTTCCACCAGAATTTGTCTTTTTTGTTGGTTTGCATTTTTTTTTTCCTTCATGATCAGATAAAAAGGTAAAGAAAGGGGATGATTGATGCTTCTGTGCTGTTGTTATTGCCCTGGGGACACTGTAGGAGTTCATTTTGCTCCGAAAGTGATAAATCATAGAATCATGGAATGGTTTGGGTTGTGAGGGACCTTAAAGACCATCTCGTTCCCATACCCTGCCATGGACAAGGACACCTTCCACTAGACCAGGTGCTCAGAACCCCATCCAGTCTTGGCCTGGGGTCAGGTTCAGCAGACACACATGAGCAAAGCAGTACATATGCACAAGTAATGGGAGTAGTCAAAACTCTTTTAATTTAGCTTGTGGGCAAGTTTTCCCTGTAATTTTTCACCCTTGCATTCCAAGAGTTCCTTAAAGCTGTAAAGCAGCAGCTGAGGATGCTCAGTGCTGACAGGAGAGTACCTGGGTTGTCTGCTGGGATTTTTACTTGGTATCGAGACCTGTGCTATACACTTTTTAAGAAGTTACTGACTTTACTTTTGGAAGATTTGCATTTCAGTGAATTTTATTTTTGTAATGTAATGCCATGCATTGAATTTTAAAAGTTTTGGCTTATAAACATCACATAGAGGTAGTTAAAATGATTTTATTTTTTCATTTAGCTTCCAGTAACTTGAATTTATGACACATCTGTTATCAGGCATATCCCTTTCTTTTTTCCTGGTCAGAAATGTGTTCTGATATTTTAACTTATCTTCCCTCTTAAATGAACATTGCTATTGAGTCACTCTTTTGCAATGGAAAGTAGTTTCACTCAGAAACCCTCAGCAGTAATCATTTCTGGTGGGTGCTTTTAACACATTTTTTTGCCATTGACTTAACTTAGTTCATGTATATTGGTGCTGTGTAAAAATTCTTTCCATTAAAATGCTTCATGCTTAGTGCTACCATGCAAGTGAAATAATTCAAGACAGTTTTTTGCATGTAAATTTTTAAAAGGGATAAAAGCAGTAGAGCAGTACCGTGAGTCTCTAATGTGTTTAGAGAATGAAAGATCAGGTTGCAATGACTTCTTGAAAGGCAACAAAAAACTTGTATCTTTGCTTTTATAACCCAAGACTTGGTAAGTGTTCAGAGCAGGGAAGCTCTTAGAGCAGTTTAAGTAATGTTTACCTTTTTTTTTTGTATATAAGAAACGAAAACACTTTTTGATGCAGTTAAAATGGAAATACTTTTTCTGGAAAGGTTACAACACAGAGAAAATAGGACCTTGTGTTTCTTCTACAGATTTACTTCCATCCTTCACCTTCAGCAGGCACCAGTTGAGTTTGTTTGCTCTGCCTATAGTGGTTTACCCAGATGTATATAGGATGGTAATTGACAGCCCTGACTTAATTGCTATTTCCAGTTTATTAAGAGCTAAAATCCACCTGTAAATTTCAACTACAATGGTTAGGATTAAATTGCAGCTGCCAGTTATAAGGCAGGAAAAAAAAAAACATCTCTAAGTTTTCAGTTACCTATGTTAAACAAATGTGTGGGCTTGCAAACTCAGATAAGATGAATAAATTCTCCTTATAACTTAAATTTTCCTTAAATATTGCAAAAGAACTGAGGTTTTTGGTGTGGTTTTTATTTTTCACACATTAAGTGTAAGCAACACTTGTTTAAAGAACTGAAAATCTCCAAATCCTGGAACTGGAAATGATGATCATATCCAAATGAATGAGAAACTTCTGGGATTACTCAGTGGTGGATGGCTGCACTCTTTCACTTGTTCAGGGATTTAGAATGGGGATGGTGGTGGTCAGAAATTCAGGATGTGCCAGAAGGTGGGCAGGTGTCCTTGTCTCTTCTCCCCCTGCTTCAGTTATTGGATTTTTTCTGCCCGTGGTGTCTGTGCATCAACAGGCCTGACACTGTAACCTTTCCCATACCTTGTCATAGCCAAATTTTTGATCTTGTAATAAAATCTGATAAAGAAAGCTTGTGCAGTCTTTAAATAATTAATCCACAATGAGGCATTTGTTCTAATTATTCAAAGTACATTTGAATAGGTTTTTTCCCTGCTCCTTCTCCCTAACCTACTTTTGCTTGTTTGCAGCAGGTGCCAAACACAGTGTAACAAAGCAAAAGACAACACTCAGGCACAAGAAGTCAGATCTTGAGCATTATTGTTGGAAGCACTTTGCTGCATGCGTGCCCCTCACCAGTTTACATGGGATTTGGTATTGGATGTGAAATAGGAATCTGTTAAGCTCTTAGTTTGCATTTTGGTGCTTTAAATGACATTTTACTTGGTAGTGGTAATTTTCACAGGTTGAACTCCAGTTTGTTAGTGTATTTTGTTTCTTAGATGTAATGAAACCAAGTTCTCTTCTTATGTATCTTGTGATGCTGTAAAAGTTAATAAAGTATTCCCTTGGATGGGCAAGGCAGAAGGTGATCTCAGGAGCTGCTCAGGTCTGTCAGTGGTGATTGTGGCACTTATAAAATGTCCACATATGGTGTATTTTTTGGAAACCCCCCCTTTTTTGCTCATTCTTATGCCCTCAGTGGTGCTGTTACCAACCAGGGAATCATGGTAATAGTTCTCTTTGCTGAGCTTTTTTCAGATAGAATTCACATGAGGAAGGAGGAGGAATATCCCAGATATCTGATGTTTAAACTTTGTCTCTGGAATACTAGCGAGTGTTTTTATTTCTTTAAAGAAAAAAAAATAGGGGGAGTGAAGAAAAAGTATTGGTGACTGGATCATATTTGTTATGAAAATGTTTGGTTTGTATATTAATGGAAATAGAAAAGTAGTCATTGTTTGTGCATAAAAGCAGCTGGTACTGCTTGGTGCCAAAGAGAAGTTCCAGCAAATCCTATGGAACAAAAACAGTGGGAGAGAGAAAGGGTGATTCATAGCAGGGAAGAAGTTTTGATACCAAGAAAAAGGAAAGGTAACTACCCCAAGATTGGTTGGGGCAGGAATGTTCCCCAGGATGCAGTGAAATACCTTATGGTGTTCAGCTTCTACTGGGAGCCCCAAGGGAATCCATTCAATGCCCATCCATGGGTGCAGTACAGGTCTTTGAAGGAGTTAACACTGTGGAGTAGTAAAAATTCCTTGCCCAAACTGCTTGACCTTTATGGACACAATGCCAAACACTTACTACAGGTATCTGTGACTTGCTGTTCTCTGTGAAGAAACATGTTGCTTTGACTCAGTTTCTTAAGAGTTTTTACAGACAGGTACAAGAAGGTTGAAGGTAGTGGGTGTTTTTCTGGGGGTGGGTGGGGAAAGTACTGCAGTTGGAATTGAATTTTGTCAAAACCCCTGAAGACTCAGCAAGGTATTCATAAGATTTGACAGAATAATCCCACATAGGGTAGGCGCTGGCAAAGCCCTGAAGTGCCACATTGTGGGAATGTGACAAAACGTGGCAGATTTCTAATGGTCTATAAAAATAGAGCCTGAGAGGCAGCATGTGCTGGTGTCTGCATCAGTGAATTTCTCCCTTAATAACGATGCCCTGAAGGCACCATTCAGTTTAGCTTCAAAATGGTGGTGATCATTAAAAGCAACAAGCTGCTTCAAAAGTATATTGAAATTTAGGATACTCAATTTCAAAACAAGAAAAGAAATTACAAGGCTGGAGCAAACAAACCAGGATGTGCAGTATCAGGTTGTAACTCTTCTGCGTTATGAGACCAGCAGTGATGCAGCTGTTCAAGTGCAGCCTAACACAGCACATCAGTCGATAATGAGTGTTTTGAAAATAATGGAATTATTACTTTCCTAGGATTGAAAAATACATGAGGGAAAGTTGGTTTCTGAAAGAAATTGATTCAGAAAAAAAATTTTGAATGCATTGTGCAATAGGTGATTTTACACTTGCAGTACAAGTGCTTAAATAGTTTAAAAGTTTTGCATGAAATAGTTATATAAAACAGATGAGTAGAGTGAAATCAAGAAGAAGAGTAAATCTGCAAGACACAAATGACAGCTTATGGAATGTTTATCTCAGAATTAATTATTCATATATATGCATGTGTATATAAAAAATACATACTCCGGTAGTGATAATAGCAGGCTGGGTATGAGTTAATTGTTTGATTTTTATCGCTTCTGCAATATAAATTTCTAAATTTAATGTTTAAACAGTAAGTCACTGGAATGTGCATTTTCACACAAAGTGCACAAGGACTAATTAAAACAGCAACTTGCAGAGAATTGTTTATATGATGCCAGTATTCATGTTTAAGGTAGCACATAAATCTGTAATTGCTATTTTCTTGTTAATTACTATTACTACAAGGGTTTGGATCATTTGAAGAGGAGTAGCTGTTTCTACCACATGTAGCTTGAGTTGTACGTCTCATTATCAGTAAAAATAGTTGTGTATCAGCATTTTTTACAAATGTAACAGTATCTTTTTAAATAAATGAGAATAATTTCCTCTGATAGAAATGTGAAGTATTTCTTAGACTTCATAATGAGAGACAGTGCAAGTTTGTTTTAGAGTTTATTAATTGGGTAAACAATGCTCAGTTGGACCTGTTGCTTGTGGTCTCTGTAGGGTACCAGGATCACCAGCAGCTCATTGCCCCTGTGAGAGCATGCACTGACAATCTCCAATGAGGCATTTTGATAACACTTCGTGCTGTCAAATGCAGTCGCTAATTTGTACTGTGGTTTCTGTTACTACTCTAAATTAATAAATTTTCTGAAGTAAGTTTCTTACCTTCAAGTGGTGCACAGTAGTCACATGTGATGCTGCTCCTGCAGCACTGCTTCTGCATCTTTACACAGGAAATACTACCCCTAGTACTACCAGAAGTTGAAGAAAAATCAGTTATCTTATGAGCTAAAACATTATTTTTATAAAAACCGTCCTAGAAACTTGTGATATTTTAAGTTTCTCAGCAATTTTATCTGAACTACTGTTTTATCTCTTACACCTTCCTGCATAGTAGCACCTGGAGTTTATTCTCATTTGATGTATGACAGGGATGTTATTTTTGTGTATGCTTTTAGTTTTCAAATGTTTTAGGGCTTTTATATATACAGTCAGCTTGTTCTATAAACATTTAAAGCTGGCCAGTCAACAGTTTGTGGTATGCAAGAGAGTGGTAAAATCAAGGTGTAATGGGTAATATAAAATGCTTCTTTTCTGAGAGGAAGGAAGGAGAAGAAATAGTAGAGATTATTTGGGGTTTTTCCTTTTGCTTCTATAGTCACTAAGCTTGGGTTGAGCTTTAGATAGTCAGACTTGAAATGGATTCATTCTCTATATGAAAACTTAGTAAAAATTTTGTACAATTTGGATCTTGATTAGATGACAAAACTTTTAGTAATGATCTTGGCTAAGTTGTTTAAACCTGTTGTACTATTCACTTGAAGGAAATATCCCTCAAGCATGAAGAATAGTATTATTTTCCAGTTTCATTGTGCCACAAAACAGGAGAAAACAAGAGGGTATTTTGTGCTTTATATAGCATAAAAGGGTCGCCAAATTTTTTTTTTTACTGACTGCTTTTCATCTCCTTCAATGGGCACTGACCAAGAGTAATAAACTGAACATTTATCTTCAGTATAAACTCAGTACCGTGTCCATGCACTGCTGCAAGAGTGAAAACAATTCTCTTATTCTTCATGGTCTAAAAGGCCCATGAATTTTTCTCTGGAGTGTCCGTGCAGATGTGCATTGATGTAAATATGTTCTTGTACCCAGATGTCAGAGTGCATCTTTCCCTCAGTGTCTCCAAATGCCATCTTTACATGTTTCCTTCTTTTTATTTGTCTGCTTTTTAAACGTTTTTTTTTTTTTTTATTTTCCCACCTAGCTGCTGGCTGGGACAAAGGTCTCTGTGCCCTGGCAGATTCCTGCTTTGTAAGACTGGCAAAGTGTTAAAGGTCTTTGTAATCCACACCAACACAATGATTTGTTGCCAAACATACAATTTAAATACAATACAAACATTTGATACCTTTAATCTCTGCCTCTGAAGTTAGCAAGCTGAAAGTTAGTACAGGAAGGAATGATCACAGAAGTCCCTTTCCCTAGGAAAAAAGATTACATTGGCAACAGTTTTGCTTGTGGTATGATATAATACTTTTCTATCAATCAGAAGTGTAGTCATTAGTTATTGTTTTATAAAATATTATAGCTCACTCAGGCACAGATGTTATTTACTGCCTTGAATTGAGTTCATGGATCACTGTACTATTCAAATACTCCTTTTCTGCTCTTTGTGACCCCAGTTGCACTTCTGAATGTGAAAGGCTCATTGCGGTTCAGGCTGATATTGATTTCTACTGCTCTTGTAAGGTGTATCTGCTTCCAAACAGAGCAAAATAAAGAAGGTTGTTTCTTAGGCCTGACTAATCTCTTAAAACAACCATTCTCCAAGACCATGATGAAAACTAGCCGTCCTGAGCAGCCTTGGTCATTATCTTCCCCTTCTTACCTTGTAGTAACTTTGGAGGATGAGGCTCAAAGACTGCCAGTAGTTTGAGTTCTAGAAAATGCAAAAATAATATGAATTTCATACTGTACTTCCTAAAAGCAAAATGATGTTATTGCTAATAGTTGTTAATTCTGCATTTCAGAATGTAGTTGCTGCTTGTGCAAGCGATTTCTGGAAGAAAAATCAGCATGGTTGCAAAGTGTAACAAAATGAGTATTATTAAAAATCTGCTGAATATTTTATGTGTCTTTTGCAGAAAGATAAGTTTTTAAAAAATCTTAATATTGTGAGGTTCATGATCTCTCTTCTTGGTTTCCAGGCTCTTTCATTCATACAATTTGTCATTCATCAGAATTTCTCATTTCTTTCAAATGTTCTGTAATTCTTAAGGGAAAAGGGGTACTGCCCTCAGTCACATTCCTGTTCATGCGTATGAATTTTCATTTCCCTGCAAGTGTTCATCATTTGTTTATCAGATGTTTTCTGTTTTCATTTAGGAAAATTTCTGATACTTATATAGCAGATTGTGTTCTCTGATACCATGAAATTTCACGGAATCTTCTCTCCTCAGATGCTTCTGAGAAAAATCTCAGGGTTTTTTTAAAAACTGTGGCAATTTTTATATCTCAAGACCCTGTATCTCTCAGTCTTACTTGGCTTTCGCAGTCACACCGACATACTTCTCAACATAGTTAAGGAATGATTTCTTTCTTTTTTACTTCAGAGTTATTTTTATTCTTCTGAGGGAACAAGGAGAAGAAACAAATGGAGGAGAATTGATAGCACTACACAAGCCCCTGAATATAAAACAGCTGCAGTGTGTTCATGTGTTAGGGGAACTTGTGACTTTTTGAATTAACTGCTTTAGCAAACTGCTGAAGCTGACTTATTACCTATGAGAAGTACTGACTAAGACTGTAAAAATCCGAGGTTTTGTGTCTGTAATGCTGTGAAATTGGTGGTTATGAATAAGCTTATGAATTTACCTCTCTTTATTTCCCCTTCTGGGGCATTCAAAGATGCCATGTCTAATTTCTCTGGGTAGCTCTGTTAGGTATCTCAGGGAGCCAATCACTTCATTTGTTGGCTGTGTGTGATGTTTATAATACCTAGTTTATAGAAATGGGCTTGTCAATTTAGCAGAAATGGATCCATCTTCAATTTTATTCCTTCCCATCTGTTAACCTGGCTTCTTTGTTCACCAGGCTACATCTAGGAAATACAAATGCAAGAAGCCAGAAAGCTGGTAGGGATCTTAGTCTGCATCCAATCAAAGTAATCTAATTCTATTGCTGCTCAGGGAATTCAAGCTTAAATCCTGGTACTCCTGATTGGTTAGTGCAAGAGCATTGATCCAGAAGCCTCGAGTGCAGCAGCAGGAACACAGTGTAGCAGCAGGAAGGCGAGTCCGTTTGTCCCTCAAGCCAGGGCTTCTCTGGAATAACAGTGAGACATACGGCTCTGGCAGGACTGCGTGCCTGGGCTGGGGATAGGTGACGAGCTCTGCATGTGTGAGGTGGGATGCAAACCGCACCTTTGATGGCTTTGTCTTTTCCTCCACCATCCCAGGGAGGGCCTCTTACCTTGAATTCATCAGTTGCTCTGTTTTTTGGCAAGTGAAGAGAGATGATTGCTCACAGGTGTCTGAGACCATCTCTGACCTGACACTGCAGGTTGCCTCTGCTGCCAGGAAGCTCACAGAGTCCTCTGCCCACTGGGTGAAAAACAATTTCAACTGTTTTAAATGGACTTTTCCTAGTTTTAAATACCTTTCACATGGATTTTTCAGCTTCTCCACAGAGGGTGCTGCTTTGTAAACCTGGATTTCAGCTCACCTCTACCTTTCCCTTTCTGGTCTGGAGAGTCCCAGCCTTCCCAGTCTCCTGCTAACATGAACGCATGAATGTATGTTTTCAGCTGTATAGTTTTTAAATTGTAGGTTGTTGTGTAAGGTACAGTACTTGAGGAGCATTTGCAGTGAGGGTTTGCTGGGTGATAAGCAGGAGTCAGACCAAACTTTTTCATCTAAGAGAATAAATGTCTTGTAGAAACGTACTTTAGGGATTTGTAAAGAATTAAAAAATGCTTTTAATGAAAGTTCTCAAGACATTTCAGATGATGAAAACACAATGTAAGAGTGAGACTAAGCCACTGTGTGTTTGTGTTTCTTGAGTTATTCTCAAAAAACTCTTCTGTGGCACAAGAGTTCCTGAAAAAGAAGAAACCAAACCCTATAATTAAGGGAAATGGTTGGGTTTGACATTAAACTATCCAGCATCTCTTTTCTTTTCTGCAGCCCAACTTTTCCACACAAGCATTGCATTCCTCAGTGATTGGACATTGGGTTACTATGTGCACAGGAAAAGCTAGGAAGCTTTTATGCACATTTTCCCACCATCTGCTGAAGGCAGACAACCTGTGTGAGTGTGTCTCTGATTCACACCGGTTGCCCAGCTAGAGCTGAGGTGATTAGTTCTGTTTCAGTGTGAAGCATTCCTGTGTTTTGGACAGGCTTACATCCATCTCATAACTAGGTTTTATTGAGAATTGCGTGGTTTTGTCCTTGTCTTGTAAGATGACTCCAGTTTGGCTTGGGGTTTTTTTGGTGTTAATTTTATGTCCATTATATCCCAATATCCAGATGGCTGGTGGCTATGTCTGGGTAGGCTGCATGAGGAGAGTTGGAGGTCACTGGGACAGGGGTTTCGGCTGTTCTGAGTGAGGCTCGTGTGTCACCCAAGTCACATCTTCTCAACTTGTAGCAGTGTTTTGGAGCCATGACTCTGGCCCTAGTAGTTACCATTGTAGCACAGTAGGTTTTACAACAATGTTTTATCGAAGAAGATTAAGAAGCATACTTCTATATTTTGTATCCAATCCTTGTGTTTGTGCTTTTTTGCTATCTCAAACCATCTTCTATTTGTCTCTACTTCCACTCTCATTTTGCTGTGTGCTTATTTCCCCTTCACGGTCTTTTTCTCAGTCAGTGACTTCTTCAATTTTCCTGCCTTCCAAGTTGTTGTAATCAAACTTTAATCTCTGTTTCCTTATAATCTGGTAATTTATATTTCACATTCTGCAACTTTCCCAGAATATGTGTTTGCTAAACCTCTTTCCATGGCCTGTGCTCCTTTCACTGTTCACTGATCCTGGATGCAGTTGTAGCCTGTCATGTATATCGGTAGTGCTTTCGATTTTCTACTTCCAAATACTCGTTTTGCTCTGGTTCTCTGCTGCTCCACTCCACTTCACTCCAGTCTTACTCAGGAGCTAAGTTAGGAGCTCACATAGAAAGCCAATCTTTCTCTAATTTCTTCCCAAGAAAACTGGGAAAGGGCAGAAACGGAATCCAGCCTCTCCAGGAACCTCTGCAACTGTGGACTTTTTAAGAAGGTGTCACTTATGCCCCAAATAGAGAACCTTGCACTGTACCTCACTTAGTCTTCAGGTGAAGCTTTTTCCAAACATGTTTGTCATAGAAAAATGTGATACACTTTTCCACAAAGACTTATTTTACATAATGGGATATGAAGATAGGGTCTAGATGATTTGCATAAAAGTATAACCAAAACTTGAGGAGAAGAAAGCTACTACTTTTTTTTAATCCCTTGTTCTAAGATAGGAATTACTCACAGACACAGATAAATTTTATGTATTCATCACTGAGTAATCAGGTTTTAAAGTTAATGTTTCTCACTTTCTTACCTTCCTTTTGGTGTTCCATCATGAATTTTCATTCATGAAAATCAGCTTCTCATTTCTGGAGACAGTGACATGAAGGACAGGCAAGGTTGCACGAGGCAGAAACTATATTAACATTTTTCTGAAAAACCTGTTTAAGGGAAGATGAGATACATCTCGAACTTACCATTAATGCCCAGTTTAGTTGCTTGTGAATTTTTCTGTTTGTTTCTTTTTTTGTTTATTAAACAAGCTTTGGGCATGGTTGTTTTTAGAAGCAGACTTTAGGGTCCTCTGCCAGGCAGAGTTTAAAGGTGGATCTGCAGTGACACCAATGCATGTTAGAAGGCTTTGAAATGGGGAAAAAAAAGGGCAGGTTTTATTATACTATAAACTAGAATAATTGACTGTTTAGGCAGAAGTCAAATGATATGGGAAGTTGTAAAAGAAATTAAGAGGTTCACATAGAAGTTGTTCCTTGATCGTTGTGTCCTGGTGAGTTGATTCATTCTCCCAGCCTTGATTTCAATTGTCCACTGACCCTTGTGGCAAGTCCTTACCTTGAGATATGGTGTTTCCCTTGTTTAGTGTTCTAGTTTTTAATAAGGATGTGAGAAGGATTTTTCAGGCCTGTCTAAGATTGGCTGCAGTGGGATCTGAGCAGTCAACATGCAGTAATAAATTTTCCTAGAGTGTTTCCAGCCTTTTCTGATGAATTTCCAGACTTCTCAGAGACTGTTGAATACAGGGCCTTAACCTATAGGGTCTCAACTGTATATCCTTGACCTTTGCAGTAGGAAGGTCTCTAGTGCTGTGTGCTCGAAACAGGGAACTTCAGCAGATCCCTGTTCTATCTCCTCCCCAGGTCATGGTGATGAACTCCATGGTCTTATACCTGGGGGTTCCAATGGTACTTCTTTGGCCTTGAAACTGGCCACATGCTCTGTATTTCCATCTCCAGCCCATCCTTTTAACCACTTTGATATTCTGAGAAAAGAGCAAATGTTAGTAGATGTATCTAACTGTATTCCTTTGGGGGTTGGTTTGTTTACTTCTGAGAAATCTTTCTTTGCTCAGCTCTTAAGCTTTTGAAAGGTGGTTTGCTTTCAGTGTGCAGTTAACATGACTTGATTGGGAAACAGCCATGTTAAAGGACTGAACATTGAGAAAACTTAATATATTGAGACAGGAAGAAATGAGAATGGAAACTATTTCTTGTCTTCCTTGACTCAGCTTTCTATTTCAATAGTAAACTGAGTAAACAAAGTAGGGTGACAGCACTAGAAAATATGAAAACTAATTGATGAAATCATAATTATTTTTGTAAATAACTCTTTCAAATTACAG
Organism: Erpornis zantholeuca; assembly: GCA_013400515.1. Classification (NCBI taxonomy): domain Eukaryota; kingdom Metazoa; phylum Chordata; class Aves; order Passeriformes; family Timaliidae; genus Erpornis; species Erpornis zantholeuca. The sequence continues at coordinate 149,023 of VZTN01000533.1, forward strand.
TTCCAAATTGGAAAGGCATCTGGTGTCGCAGCAGCAATAAAAGGGATATAAAACTAATAGGAAATTACAAAACTTGTCTGAGACTTGATCGCTTCTCTGTCACATTCAGGCTGCTGCATGTGTTCACATAGCAGTGTTTTATTCGTATTAAAATAATTGTGTGTTTAGCCATTTTCTTTCTGGTGAAGTGACAGCATTAAAGGCAGCTTTGCAATTACAGATCAGTAGTGACTGTGTTCAGAAAAAATAATCTATTTTGTTGCATTTACTGGAGCAACAATACTGTAATGTATCTTTTTGTTCAAAGCAGTCTCAGAAGTGCTTCATCATAGAATTGGTGAATTCAAAGGATAACTATAGCGCTGACTAAAGAGTTCGTTAAATTAAGATAATTTTAAACTCTATCAAAAGGGTTTTGGTGAATATTTGGATCTTAAAATGCTAGGGAAAATAAATGTCTTTTTCTGATTGAATTTATGTTTGTTTTTTTTTTTTAATTTGGAGGGAATAACTGGTTTTTATATGGCAAATACATCATATTCTTTATAAATACAAATACAGCTATTCTGAAATGGTCTCACTGATTTTGGCATTTTAACTGCATATTTTAAATTTCAGTGTACCTGGACAGAAGAGTTTGTGTTTTCAAGTAAAATTATACATTTTGAAAGGACAACAGATAACATCTTAGTTTTCCTTTAAAAGAAATAACAGCAACAAACCCCCACTCTATAGGCAATTTTTCCTCTCTGACTTGTATTTGGGAAAGGGGAGAAAAAAGCACAGTGACATATTCAGTATATCAGTGTCTGATTACAAGATATAGGTGCATTGACACAGAACAAGAGGTCGTGTGTTTCTAGCCAGTTTCTGCCACTCTTCTCTCAATTAAATATGCCAACATGGCAAAAAAACTTTGTGTCACTGACACGCTTTAAAATCTTCATCTGGAGGACTGTTCTTATTTCATTAATTTTCCCTTAGGTAGCAGTGCCTAATTATGAGCTGTGTGAAAGCTTATATAAAAGAGGAAAAATCAGATGCAGATAAAATCAAGTTTCTTTTCATTTATAGGCTTTCTGGGGGCAGCATTCAAACTGAAATAAGTGTAATGACAATTAAAAAAAAAAGTCTCTGACTTCAGGGATCTTTTCAAACCACAGGAACTGGACAAATTGGAGCTGAAAGGACCTTGGCAATTAACATATCATCTTCTGCTCCTGTGTTGGACAATATACTGAATACACTGAATAGCCAATTAATTACAAGATGTTTCAGCTTGTGTGGTTTTAGGTCAGATCAGAGATGTGGCTCATGCCACTTGATAGATACTTCTTTTCCCCTTCTCTAGTAACCCAGTGAGGAGAATAAGCAGTCCAGGGATACAGGGGTTCGTGTGGAGGTGACCTGGATCTACATGTCACACTCCCAGTGTTGGACCAAAACAGGACTGTTGGTGTGGGAGGTGTTCTGCTCTATGGTGGCTTCTTTGCAGTGGCCTTGCTTTTCTTCTGCACTAAGGTTTGAAAAGCAAGGGTAGGGTAGCACTGAGCAAAGTAGGATAAGTATAAACCTGCATATTCCAGTGGTTTTTAAGAAAGCCTGCAAAGGGTAATTGCTGATTGTTTCCCTTCACTGAAAACTTGGTCTTTTTTGAGTAGTTTTTGTTGTAATAGTGTTTGGGTGGAAGAGTTGCCAAACGGGTGTAGCAGTTGTACTGCCCTGCTTATTTGCAATCTCAGAAGTAGTTGATCTTTGATACTGTTGTCTACAGATTTAGATATGAATCCCAAATTCTTTGGGACAAAGGATTTACTGGCAGCTGTTTCAGCCTGGGTTTGTGTAGAAAATTTAAAATAACACGAATACGGGTGGTAAGAATGTAGGCTCAAAAGCTTTCTATATCTCACTGGCATTCTTTCACAAACTCTTGCCCTCCCAAACTCTCTGGAAACCAAAATTAAGGCTGTTAATCTGTATACATTTATTGTACAACCTGCCTTACCCAAAGGCTCTCTCTCAGGAGACACACTTGACTTTTCCTGACTGCAATACGGCTGTTTGCAAGGCCAGCAGTTCACTGGATGCTGACTATGGATTTCACTTGGCCTATAAACTATATTTTGCACCCACAGAGCAGAAATCTGTGCACCTTCTGCACCTAGGTACTGCTGCCAGCTTTCAGCAGCAAAGACATTGGTTTTAAAAAACAAAATTCAGCCATGAAGAGGATTTTGGGTTTCTCTACCTTTAGTGCATAATATTCTCCTCTACCCTTCAAACTTCGAGGGAAGTCTCCAGTGAGTGACAGATGGCTGATTAGGTAGAAAATGTGTGCCTGAGCCATATTAATAGAAATGTTTGTGGCTGAACCACATTAGTACGAACCTCGCTTGTTGCGATCCTGGGAGAGGATGATAATGCTTGTTATGAAATCTGGAAGTGACAAATTAGCCATTAGGATTTTATAGCCAACATTTTTATTAAATGCTTGTTGCAGGCTGTTTGGGCCTCAGAAATCGATGTGCTAAGGGTGTAATGTTACTGCTGCCTTGGGCCACCCAAGAATGTTATTCCCAGGGGGGCAAGAAAATTAAAGATCATCTAATTACATGTAGCATCTTAAAAGGATGCTCAGAACATTGATATATACTTCTAATGTTGCTCAGTTTGAGGGGCAGTTATCAGCCTGATCCCTGAGAGACCAGCTGGGTTTATTTAAGGAGACAAAAGTGGGGAAGAGCAAGGTGAAGATGAAGGACTGTTAGGACTGGGAAGGGGATGCTCAGCACCAGTTCTGTGGTTGAATCAGAAGAAACAAGAGTCAGAGCTCTTCCCCTCTGTGTTGTCGCTTTGGGCTGGCCAGGGCCGGGGATAGCAGTTGGTGGCCAAATTGTGCTCTGCTGACCACTGAATGCACAACAATGTGGATACTTAAAGCTGCTGTGCTCAGCAGTGGCCACAAACATGTGGTTTCCAAAATCCTGGTTACTCTGGTCCTGGTGGAGATCTGGTGGTAATTTTAGGACTTCTTTAGTTCTTTTCTTTTGTTGTGTGAGAAGCTGTTCAAGCTGTTCAAGTGGTTATGGATAGTGGAAAGATTTCGAAGTTCCCAGGTATTAAATAACATCTCTCCTTTTCTCCCTGTAATGGAAAGATGGGGTAGAGGGCTCAGGAGTAGTGCTGGATCTGTAAAATTGTATAGGAATAAATAAAATGCCTCTCAAGTGCCAAATAAATACATATATATTGATGTCATCTAATTTTAAGCTAATAGAATATGTTTGCTGCTCAAAACTTGTTTCATTTTCTTATATCTGCACATTCAAAATAGATCTGGCTTCAATCTCTTTTCTTGACTTATAAAAATTGTGTTTGGACATCAAAAATTGAATTAACAATTCCATTATCCTCATCTACTTCAATTTCAGGTTTATCTGCATCAATGAAGAAGTCTTCTAGAAATATTTTTTTTTAACTGGAAAAGTATTATTACTTGCAAAACCTATGTAGAAAGTTGCACAGTTGCTAATAATCTGGGATTTCCCCAGTGTATATTTTTTCCTTGCTTAGAGTATTTGCAATTAGAAGTCTCCATCTCCATGGAACAATTAAAAAATAATTTACCACTTGGAAAGAATAGGTCTCTTCAGGCAAACTGCACTGCTATTGGTTAATTATTACTAATTTTTGGTTATCTGATACAGTTCTTCCTGACCTGACATCTGCGTAATGTAGAAGCTAATGAGAACAGAAATTAAGCCTGGTAGTTGACATGTCCTCTATTCAATTTGAGAGAGTAAGGTGGAAAGAGATTAAAATTATCAAAGTGGGACTTCGGCATTACTGGCAGCTTTATACGATGCAGTACATTTTTATGCAGATGGATAGATATGTAGAAGGAAAAGATACACATGTGATTTAGCAACCTTCAGTTGATTTTTGTCCTGCTAGCTGAAATACTGACCACAAAACATGACTAATGCTGTGTACTCTGGGCAGCCTTAATACCCAGTTGTCAAGGGACTTGCCATAAAATCAAAATTTTCTTCTTTCTTTGCAATAAATTAAGTTTTTACTTTAGCAGTTCTTAAGTTTATATTTCCATTGCATATCATCCTGTCTTTTACATTTTTAATGTATGTGAGTGACATTTCCAGTTATAAACTTCACTGTTGTCACTCTCCTGTTTGGTCTACTTGGTTGGAGAGGTGAAGCCCTGCTGCAACTTGTGTGAGTTACTCCTGTTGCACCACACTAGTTCTTGCCTGGTGTTATACCCAGTGGGTTTTCTACACCTCTCCTGGCCACAAAATGTTTATCTTTATGTCAAAGCTGGAACTATTAAAGGGGCTTATTTTGAGACATGATGGGAGATGGACACTCTGAGATGTGATAGTGTTTAGAGTCACAGAACACTAGAATTGTTTGGGCTGGAAGGGACCTTAAAGGTCACCTGCCATAAGCAGGGACACCTCCCACTAGTACAGGTTGCTCAGAGCCCCATCAGCCTGACCTTGAACACTTGCAGGGATGGGACATCCACAACTTCTCTGGGCAGCCAATGCCAGTGCCTCACCACCCTCATAGGGAAAAATTTCTTCCCTATGTCTAATCTAACCCTTCCCTTAAGCCATTTCCTCTTGTCCTATCACACTCCATGCCCTTGTCAAAAGTCCCTCTCTAGCCCTCTTGTACCCCTTTAAGATAGCGGGAAGGGGCTCTGAAGTCTCCCTGGTACCTCCTCCAGACTCAACAACCCCAACTGTCTTAGTCTGTCCTCAGGACAGGTGCTCCTGCCCTCTGACCATATTTGTGACCTCCTCTGGACTCACTTCAACAAAGTATTTCATATTTCAAAATAGTCTGTGTTTTAGCATCATAAAAAGTAGCACATAAATTTGGATAAAAGGAAACGACAGTCCTTCAGTTGTTAATACAAATTAAAACTGGCTTACAGGCACAGGGAGGCAAATGGCGTAAATGGAGCGCATGGCCATAATAAACTGTGATTGTTTTAAAGCAAATAAAGGTGAGATACATGACAGGGCCATTACAGAAATACTAATCTGGTGTTCACCTTGGGTCTTGCAGCTCTTATATAGTAGTAAAAGGTTGTTCTATTTGGATAAGACCGAGTTATTCCAATTAGCTGTGGTATGAACAAGTGTATTCAGAGACAAAAGGCCACCTAACGGATTTTGGAGATAGTTAACCTGTGTGGCTGTGGTCTTTATTGATCCAAAAGCATTATTCCGTTTTTTAAAAATGCTCCATTTTGCTTTTGTTGACAGCAGAGGAATAGAATAATGTTACACTTTGAATTTTTCTTAGTGAGGAAATAACTGTATCTCAGTTGAGAGAATTATTATGATAAATGGGCAAAATCTGCTCCCATCTCAAAAACAAAACTTTTTTTCTTTTCAGAAGGCACACAGCTCACGAAATATGATGACAGATGCAAACAAGCAAGTTACAAAGCCCTTACAATAAGACTGCAGCAGAACTTTTGAAAAAGGGGGAGTGCAGCATATGAGCCGAAGCCATCTGTCTCTGTTACAGAGCATTCCTTCCCTTGGAGAGCATAATTACGTGTCTGGCTTTTCTGTTGCTGGATTTTTATACAAAATTGTCCCTAAGAAAAATTGTCCCTAAGAATTGATCCAGAATAAGGTGAAACTTACTTGTGCTACTATATATTCCTTGGACTGAGGCCAATAATTTTCATTGCTGTTCTCCATCTCTGCAGTGGCATTCAGGGAGAATAGTGGAATCTGTGGTAGTAGGTTACTGACCTTGTGGCTTGTCATTAAAAAAAGCTTTATCAATAATAGAATTTATTATAATTGCTGGAACAATTATTTTTTAGGGGTGACAAGGTGACAGGTAAATTCTGCTGCTTTAAGTGATAAATTGCTTTTGGGCTTGCTAAAGATTAATTATATCTTTTAAATAAAATTGAAATAGCAACTGGATCATATTTCTTACAAGGGGGAAATTGAGCAAATTTTAATATTTAGCTTAGAATTCTGGAATGTAATTTTTAGATAAAATATTACTGTTTTGAATAATGCACACTAGTATATGTGAATCATTAAAATTAGCCATCTCTTGTTCCACTTAGTCATAAATGACTTATTAAATAAAACAAGTTTTAAGATTTTGTATTGGAACTGAATCAGGTCATTTTTACTTGGACCACAGTTGACTTACAGTCCTGTCCTGAAGTAACAACAGGTGGTGTTGAAGAATTTAGCACTGCTCTGTGCAAGCTATTGTATTCCTTATGTAATTTCACGTATTTAAAAAATGAGGTTTCTAAAATAAATACAGTGTGGAACAGAATCATCTCGAGTGGAAATAAGATTGCTTTTATCTCTTTATATTGGCTCTGAACTTTGTTTCATGATGGAGGTGGTGTCATGTATGGAAGCGGTACTGAGATGTGTCTTGGCACAAAAAGTAATAATGCAGTTAAAGGAAACATTAGGAGGAATGAATTACAATTATCTTTAACTGTTTTTTACTTGGAGAACTTGAGAACATTCAGCATGTTATTAAAAAATAAAGAAGTTGGTTTATATTTTGTATGTACCTATTCCCTCTGAATAACTCTGTCATTGATCTTACAGATGCACATCCCCCTCCTGCTGTTCATGTGCAGGCTGCACCCTGTCGTGGTTTGCTATTCCCGAAGTTTAATGGGATATCCATGAGAATCCTGCTCCTTGAAATAATAACACTTATCTTCTTAAATTCTTGTCAAGTGTTTTAGGAAGGTCAGATTTGCCATCAGTTAGCTTAGCAGCTTTTTACCAGCTTAGAGTCATGTAGCCTCTATGCACGTGTTTGGTGCTTTCCCTACTGGGCTAGAGGAAAAGTAAGCCCAAGGAGGCAAGGGAGGAGGGAGAATGGGAGGCCTCTAAAATATCAATTAACTCCCAATTATCTCCGATCCAGTATCAGGTACTTCCTAACTTCAGGTGGCCAAGTATCGTTTTACTGGTAGTAAGAAGAAAAATCTCTTTTTTCCCTGTACACTCAGAATCAGTTGGCTCTATGAAATCTAGAGTTGTCTTTAATCTGTATTTTAAATACTTGCACAAAAGTTTGTCTCTGAAACAGTTTCCAAGCTTTGTTTCTGTCCAGCCCCTCCATTGGTTTTGCCCAAACTAGATTCAGCTGTAATGTCCCTGTTCCCTGATGGTGATGCCAGTGACCTGCAGCCTTCCTTTCCTTAACTGTCATGGTGCTTGGGGTAACATCTGCTTTTATGTTCTCTCCAGTCTTCCAGTAGCAGATGCTTATTTTAAAAACAAACATTAATACATTAGTATGCAATGCTCAGAGCAGCAATTTGAGAACACAGTTAATGTGATTTTCCTGTTCTGTAACACTTGTTTTCCTTGTATGCAAACTCTGGTGGAGCAACTGTGACAGTCTTCTCAGCTGAAGTTTGAATATTAATTTTGCATTGGCTATAGGAGCTGGTACCAACGGAGACTTTAATGAGGCTGGCACTCAAAAGCATTCATGTGTAACTGGTGCTGTCTTGAGAAAAGATGAAAACACTCTCAAGTCACCAAGGGGCAGCAGAAGTCGAGGAGCAGCTTGCCAGCTTTTATTATTTCCTTGACTGTCTCTTCTAGTTGTTTTTTCTCAGCTCAGCTGATGTCCTTCATGAATGTGCAGGACTTCTGGCATTCTCTAGTTAAGATTTTCCTGTTAATTTACCACTTTGTCTTTTTGTAAAAGGCCAAGACTAAACACTTTTGGAATTAAGTGTAAAGCAACCCGACATCAGAGAATTTGGATAACAGATGATACAGAGAACGGTGGATAATTGCTATGGAGCTTCTGCTTGTTGACAGAAAATAAAATCTTCTCAATGTAAGACAAGTCAGTGAGGATTTTTGGACTCCTGGCCCCATCCCATGCAGGGAATGAATTGTTTGAGATTATGTGGTTTTGCACAATTTCTGTCTTGCACCATTTCTGTCTGGTGTTTAATTAACTTAGAAGATAAATTGATGCTTAGCAGTAAGTTGCATTCTTTAACAGTAAGTTTAATCCTTTGGTCTGAGTTTTCCCAACACGTTTTTTTATTTGTCTTGAAGAAATATAGCTATTAATATTCACAACTGTTCTTAAAAAAAGAAACACCAAAACCCCGCCACCACCTATAAGTAAATGGCCTCCCCACAGCAACCAAAAGTAAGTGGTAAAACCCAGCCCTCCAGTACTATTCCTTAAAGGACCTTCGGCAGAATTTGGCCAGAAGGCTTTCAGTGCAAGCTTAAATTTCAGTGCATTAGTAGGTGCTTTTCTTTTTTTTAATTAATTGGACAGATTTTCAATCTAGCCAGTTAAGGAAACCAGGACAAGTTCTGCTTGCTTTCCGCCATCAGTAATTCCTTGTGGTTACTGCAGCTGCTTATCTGGAGAGAAATACTAAGAGCATTTGGTCTGTTATGGATAAGCACTAAAAAGTATAATAACTGAGTCTTAGCAAAACATGCATGCTCTGTGGACAGATGCAGTGATAACTGCTGGGGGCATGTTTGGGTGGGAAAGGGACAGTATTTGCATGGTGTTGTCAATGCATTTCCTATGTGGCATTTGGGGAGAGTTGATTCTTACTCTACTGAAGCTGTAGCAATGCTCTGGTTGGTTACAGCAGTGCTTGGGGAGCAAACCAAAGACTTGAATTCTTCAGAAATCTGTGAAAGGATTCTCAGTTTGAGAAACAGGTTGAAGGATTTTCTGGATGTTTTGGAGTGTGTACTGATTTCCTGCTCTGCACCTGAAATACAAAATTTCCTAGTTACATGGAGTACTGGACTAAATCCAGAGGGGGACAGATGACTGACAGTGGAGCAGAGCTGGTCTGTACTGTAGCGTATCTTGTTCTGTACAGTGACAGGCAGGTAAGAGATGTGGTGGAGTGACTTAGGAGTTGAGGGAGTGGATTGCAACCAGCAGCTCTGCTTCTAACTTGTGCCACTTGGGGCAAATCACTTCAACTTGGAGTGAAATACTGTTTTCATTAATTCAGACATAAACTTCTCTTGGTTTCGGTGGAATGTGTTTTCCTCCTCTGTAGTTTCTTGTGTTTTCATTCAGATATAGTACACAGGTGGGAAAAAAATGATATAATATTGAACATCATCAGTGTTATTACAATGCTGCCAGCAGAGAAGCAAGCAAATAAAGCCTATTCTGGCTGCATGTATTAAGGTTTTCCTTACACTGATGCTTTCCTTGGTTATTGAACAATTTTGCATTTTCTCATTTCCATATCTTAAAATCTGTTGTTTTAATGATGTTTTATTGACTTGATACATTTTAAAACATATGGTTTCTGACAAATTTGCCTGTGGTGTTTGCACATCCAGTATTATTGTACTTGGGTGACTCTTTTGTCCACTGAAAAAAAGCCCACCCAACAACTGAAACGGTTTTAGGACATACATGTAGAAAATTACTTAATGCTGTAAATACATAATTAATCTTGCCAACCATCAGAAAAAATCCTTTTCAATACATTGTAATCTGTACAATTATTTCTGTACAATCATAAATAATTGCCTTGGGTTCCACAAATAAAGGCATACCCAATAAATGGCTATTGAAGATGGTTGAATAATTGCTGGTGGCAAAGGTGGACTTTTTCTCTAGGTTAATCTTAGAGCAGCTTATATGAATTTATAAACAAAACTCTTCTTTCCCGGCTCTCATCCCAGCCTGCAGTGCAGTCCATGCAAATCCAACTGGTCTTTCTTCTGCTGTTACATGTCTGGTTTTAGGCTCTAGTGGGAGTTTGCAGCATGCAAATATGCTTTTTATTTGTCACAGAGTTGGAAGAACAGGTAGAGAGGAAAAATCTCACATACCAATCTTCAGGTTTTCAGAGTGCAAAGAAAGATAATTTTTACCGAGGAATGAAACCACAGTCTAATTTTCCGTAATCTGATAACTTTCAGTCACTACTAACTATGGCCTGATTTGAACAAGCCACATAATAGTGAACAATTATATGTAGGATTATTCATTATATGCTAAACATTAATTCTCATATTTGGAATGAAACAACTGGATTATTGCTTGCACACCAGAGAAGAATGCCAGCAGTTTGTATTTCATCATGAGAATATGCTGGGAATTGTCCATTGCTAATGAAAGAAGTGGGCAGAATTCTAGTTTTAATAAGACTCCTAAGGACCTTCTCTCACTTGTTGGTTTCTTTAAACTTCAAAGAAAAACTTGTTTGCTAAGAATATTTGTTTGAACTTACTCAGTCTTTATTTTTAACATAAAGTTAAAATCAACACTGCCAGCATAGTTCTAACAAAAGGTAGAATGCAGTGTCATTATATATTTCATTATAAGTGATTTGTTGTATTATAGGTGAAATGTGTGTTTATTTAAGAGACTTAGAAGGAGGAAAAACAGTGGCAAGAAACTTCTTAGAAGGCAGAACAAGGCCTCATCCCCAGCCTCTTTTTTCCAGCGCACTTTCTTTGGTTCATTAAGGCAGCTGCTTTCCTGTAAGCATGGCTATACAGAAAAACAGGAGCAGCTTCAAATGTTTCAGGGCAAAAGCAAAGCTGTGAATTCTGCAGACTACTGAGACCCTTTGTTAGTGACCCACCACTTTCTCACTTTGTTGGTTGTAGATGCTTGAGTAAAGAAGAAATTATGATTTAATATGCACCTGTGGTCATTGTGCACGCTGTGGTCTCTGTTCATGAGCTTACTTAGGCTGGCTGCTGCAAAGGCACCTCTACCACATGTGGCACAACCTGAGTCTGAGTTTGGAACCGAGGTTTCTGTAAACGGCTTTCAGGCAAACAAGTATTTTCTTTCCAAGTGGTTCTTGGGAGTAGTATCTCCTGAGGAGGACTGTGCTGAAAACCTTTTGTGTGGTGACTGCAGCTCTCATCTTGGGAAAGGGTTTAAAGTATTCCCCCCTTCCTAGTGGTGTTTAAATGGTTTTTGCCTTCAACTCTGTCATCTGGAGGGAAAATATGTATGTCTTACTATGCTCTGTGACAAATTGAAGGTATAAAAGTACACCCTACTCAGATGAGGTTTGCTATATGTTAGTTGTAGGTAAATGAGAAGAAAATCTATAAATGAAATGAGTGGCTTTGTATTTTTTTCTAACTTAAAGATTAATCTCTTTGAATTGATAATGTGCTACTTCACAGAGAAGAGCTTAATCTTTTTGAATCCAAGTCCTTAGTTTTGGAGGTGTGTTTTATGTAAGTATTCTTCATTTCAAACTATGACTATGATATAGCCATATACTGGACTTAGTGTGCAGCAGTCCTGTGCAATGCTGGAGTTCTTTGATGTGTAAGCTTTAAGAATAAGAGATTAACCTCTCTCCCTCGTAGACAAAGAGTTCTTATTTTTCTTTTTTTTTGGGACTTTATCCAATAGTCATCAAAGTCTATGGAAACCATCCTATTTACTTCAATGGGAATTGAATGAAGAACATGATTTTTGTGGTGCAGTGTTTAAAATAAAACAACAAAAACTTTGCAGTAAAGTCATAATTGCATCCAGATGAGTTTCCTGAAGTGGTTATGAAGCAGCTGGTGGAAACGCCTTGACATGACCAAATTCAGCATGCCACTTGTTTCTGTGTGTGTGGGAAAATCCGACACAATCTGGAAGTAATTAGTCTGGAACCAGCAGCACTCCCTGAGCAGTCCTTTTAAAAGGAGTTGCAAATAAAAAGGCTAGAAAATTCCTAATAATAGGTATATTATCCTGTGTGTTGTGGAAGGTGTTTTTATCAGTAAATAGATTTTTAATATGTTTTTGACCTGCATTACACTATATGTGTGGCATGCTGTAATAATGATTGTCTTCCTATCATTCGATTTCGTTTTGCATTAACATCTGGGACACTAGATTGGAATTTCTAAGCAATACTAGTTTGGTGATGTAGGCACAGGAGCCTTTGCTGTGGACAATTTTCTGTACTCTTGCATATCATTGCTAAGGAATTAAGAAATTTGAATAAAATACTTAAGAATAAAACCAAGAAGAAAACTAGTTAAACAGGGAAATGGAGATAAGTGCACAGATAATGTTCAACAGTGGGTTTATTCCTTGTGGAGCTGCTCTGTAGTAATTCATTCCCAAGTGTAGCCATTTCAGGGCAGAGCATCATCCTGCCTCTGGTGTTGTTCAGCGGCAGCTGTTTAAAGAAGACAGTAAAAAAAGACAAAAAAGTAGTAACAGCTCACTAGAATTATGTTCCCATCTTCCAAAATGGGCTGTAAGTGTATCTCCCCAATTTCAGGAGAATTACTTGTGCTGTTTCAAGTAAGGGAAATATGAAGGCAGTGTGGCCCTATATTTTTTCTTCTGTGAGGTCAGTGCTGAATTGCTGAGCTATTACTGCTTGACCAGAAACCTTGAAAAAATAGGATGGGGCAAAATAGAGAAGAAATTAAAAAAATTTTGAGAGGCAGCATGTACAAGGATGGAAGCATTATTTAGTACGCTTTTTAAAACAGCAATAGTACATAGGACATGTATTTCTTAATGTGAAATGGGAGGAGGGAACAAAAGAGGAATTTCAGAAAAATGTACTGACTGAAAACCAGCAAGACATAATATACTCTCTCTAGCTTCTGAAACGGAGAAATAAAATTAACTTTTTCAATTCTGTTATGACTAGCTGAGCTGTAATGTAATATAGTAAATCTCTCAGTGTTATGTAATAAAATTAGTCAAAAGATGACAAAAGCATAAACCATGCATTAATGAAAAAGCCTTGCAGGACTTGTATTTAAATTGGATTGTGCCTGTTTGATTTATGCTGGTGTGTAAGTACACTTGGCTCAAGTGTTTGTGGAAGCACAGACAGTAACCCCCTTTTCTGTGTTTGCTCTTCCTTTTCGTTGTTTTGTTTTGTTTTGTTTTTAAACATTTGGAAATACATTACTAAATATTACAACAGCATTGTCAATTATAGGGTAGTGGGAATAGATAAGTCTGTTGTGCAGTCTGAGAATATAATTAGGAAGAAGCAAAAAGCCCTATTTTACTGCAGCATGGTAAATGTTAGAATTGCTAGATTGTCTTGAACTCACTTGGCTCAGCTTAGATGCACATAAAACACATCAGTGGCAAACTTTTCACTCAAACAGTATCAATGCATTTTAAGAGGAAGCATTCCCCTGTTTTAATTTAGATTGCAGGCCAGCACTGCATGTGTTGATATTTCAGAAGACAAAATATATTCAAATACCCATTTTTTCCAACATGATTTCTGATGGTACCTCTGATGATGCTGTGGGTTTAATGATGGTAGTGATTCTTTGTTCATGCATAACATGCATAAGCCTGCAAGCTGTGCAGACCCTGTTAGCAGCTTTTAAAACAGCCCCCCGAATCAGTTATAGAGATGAATATCTAATTTATAGCTGTGAAAAATGAGAGGAAACAGAGGTGGCTTATCAAGTTCCAAATCAATTCCTTTCCTTGTGTCTGAGCCTTATTTCTGCTCCCTGCTCCTGTCTGCTGATAGAAACACCCCTTGATGCTTCATCAGTATATTGTTTTCAGCTGCAGCATGCAAACCCTGTCAGTGTTTTACTATCCCAAGACACTAGAGCTTAGCTCTTCCCTGTTTCCATTCAGCTTGACAGATGTGTTTGAAACCTCTGTCCTGAACAAAAAAAATGCAGATATATGGAAAGCTGCTCTCTAACACAAGTTGTAAAGAAAGTAGTGTAATGCTGTGGGAAGGATTAAAGAAATACATTAAAATTGAGCTTTTCTTTGTAAAAATGAAGTCAGTTTAAATGAGCCAAAGAAAAGGATTGAATATAAGCAAACATGATGCTAACTGCTCTGGAATGAAATAGCATGGAGTGGGGGCTCAGATGTGTTCCTGCTTTCAGAATCCTCTTTGCTTCCAGCACTATTCCTGGATTGATTCCTGCCTTGTACTCCAGCCAGGCCAGGAGGCTCCATGCTGTAGTAGCAGAGTGATTAGGACTGAGCCCTTTTCCCTGGTGGTGTGAGATGTCTGTCATCACATTGTCTGTTGTAAAAGGTACATCTGTCCTGTCCCTGGGGCTGCATCTTCTATACAGCAAATCCCTGACTCACTGTCAAGTGCTCTCAGGCCCTCAGGAGGTGGGGATCCTGTGTCCCAGGATGCTGGTTGGCGTGGCTGGTGTGCCAGTCGGTGTGGCGTGACAGGGTGCACCTGTCAGCATGGCTGGTGTGCCAGTCAGTGTGGTGTGGTATGCTGGTCAGCGTGGCGGGTGAGCTGGTTGCTGTGGCATGGCATGGTGGTCAGCATGGCTAGTGTGCCGGTGTGATGTGGTGTGTAATGGTCAGTGTGGCTGGTGTGGTGTTTGGTGTGCTTGGTGTGCCGGTCAGCGTGGCTGGTGTGCTGGTCGGTGTGCCGGTCGGTGTGCTGTGCTGTGCTGTGCCGGTCGGTGTGGTGTGGTGTGGTGTGCTGGTCGGTGTGCTGTGCTGTGCTGTGCCGGTCGGTGTGGTGTGCTGTGCCGGTCGGTGTGCTGTGCTGTGCTGTGCCGGTCGGTGTGCTGTGCTGTGCTGTGCCGGTCGCTGTGCTCTGGCACAGCCTGTCCTTGTGTCACTGGCCACCTGTGCAAGGTGTTACCTGAGTTGCAGCGGGTGGGAGGCAGTGTCTGTCTGACAAGGCTTTCTTGAGCACTGCAGGGATGAGGTAACATTGCAGGATTTAATGGGATCCATGTGATTCTAGTTGTTGACACCAATACACTGATTTATGTGCTGATGGATCTGACAAGCGCCCAGTCTCCTCTGAGCCCTCCACCCTGGCCTCCATTATGGAGATGCAATGAGATAACGCTCATCCCCTTGTGGTTTCACTCCACCCACACGCACCATATGCATAATTTTTCCATAAAGGATGACTGTCAGGATATGCATTATCTCAATTTAAGACAGTTGCACATATTCTTATTTTTCACATACAACTGTTTAGCTATATAATTTATCTAACTAATACTAGTTGTTGAATAGCCAAGCAAAGCTAATTGTTGCATTGATGGAACACATTGTGTGATGCTTATTTAACAAGGGTCCTGATATCTGCTATCTTGCTTTTCTGTTTCTCAGTTCCACTGGATAGCTTGTGTTTGTTAACAAAAATGCTCTTACGGGAATTTTTAATAAGTATGACGATATCATTTGCATTCCAAGTTACAGAGAAATGGTTGGCTTTTCAGAAGCGCTCATTGTTGGGTGACTCATTTAAGTTGGTGGTAAATCCTTCATTAGTATCAAAACTAGTACAGTTAAGAGAGCACACAAACAGTTTTGGAAATGATATGCTAAGAAGGTGTCTGTTTGCAGGACTGACAGGATAACAAGCTCATTGCTTCTGTTACAATGCTAGAATTTGGCTATTTGCATAATACAGAGCAGTAACACCAATTTACAATTCACGAATAAGCCTTTCGGGCAGGTTTTTCAGACACGACTGAAGTTTGTGAATGCTTCTCAAATAAATTAAAGGTTTTGAGCACATTTTGTTTATATAGCGAGGCTGGAATTTTACTGGGATGCCCAAGCCTGAAAACAGAATGTAATTTGGCGTTCGTGTGTAAATGGTTCCTGAACAAGGGCAGTGGGGGAACGCTGATACAATTTGGTGTTTAGTTGTGCATGTAATAGATACTAAACTTGGTCAGTCTGTGTTTGCATTGTGAGAGGAAAGATGTGTGCCAATGTCTTTACAAACAATTTGATGGGCATTAATGTCTTTAAAATGGGTCTTAAAGCCTCTACTGACTTTGGGCAGCAGGTTCGTTTCTGGGTCCAGACAGTTTATCTGTCAGTTTGTGAAATAGTCAGAGGTCTGCACAAGCCTGAACTTTGGGGTAAAACAGTAGGTGCAAGGGGGGATATAGGGAAGGCAGTTCGGGAAGGCTGCACCTTCCCAGTACCTCAGCCAATGGAGAAAGGAAGAGGGTAACATGCAGCTGGGAGTTTAGGATAAAAGGAGGCTGTGTCCTCTGAAACCTTGAGAGAGAAAATTCCGCTGGCGTGTGCCCCAGTGGACTCTCTCCCTTTATTCAAATAAAGTTGAAGGACTCCTCTGTCTCCTTTTTGAACATAAACCTCTGGTGTTTGTGGATCTTCCTGACAATGGTAAACTTGCTGGTTTCGTTAATTGGTTGGCTATAAAGAGAAAAGTCTGCAGTTCAGAGGGACTCAAGATAAATCAATATTTAAGGATAGTGCTAGTACCGAAGAAGGCCTGCTTGCTTTAGAGCTGAAAAAACCATAGTAGGTTAGAAAAGGCCTCCTCTTTAGTTGTGCACTTGCTGCAGCTGAAAGATTACTGCTGGAGTTTTCCCCCTGGTTGCTGTGCTGGTCTTTTGGTTTAAAGTATGATAAAGCACAGGGTGGGGCCTGGGAAATGTTTGGTGGTGCTGCTCCTGGGCTGTGAGAATGCTTCTCCCAGCCACGGGATTGTGGTGTTCCCTGATGCCAGGGGAGCTGTGTGAAGATGAATGTAGGAGTAGTGGCAGATGTGCTGACTGAAGAGCTACATCAGGAGATGCAGAGCTGAAAGAGAGATAGACAGAAAAGTCACGTATGATGTCTGTGATAAGCACGATAAAAACTTGCTGAGGAGCAGCTTGGATTACAAAGAACTTTCTGCCTCTTTCATGTCTCATGATAATTAAATGATCCATTTTTATACAACTTCTTTCAAATGGGGTTCTCATTAAGCAATAACTAATGAAATATGAGATTAAGCATCAGCAGATTTCTGGGGGTCAGAGATGTGCCCAGGGCAAAGTTTAAAACAGTTTTGTAAAACTTGTGTTTGAAACATAGCAAAAATATTTATTACTGAAGCAGGAGACAGATTCTTTGAGTGTAAATGCAGATTGAATTAATTTTCTTAGTGTTATGCTGAACTGAAAAACCGTAAAATTCAATATGTATTCCTTTTAATGTGGTTGCTATATCATCACCGCAAATTAAAAAAAAATGCATCTGTAACCAGAAATGAAGATACTATCAGGCACTTTTAATTTTAATTAAGGTTCAACCTATTGGAGGAATATATATTTAAAGAATTAATTAAAATGCTGTTAGCTGTATAAGAGATATAACTATAGGAAATTAGCTAACAGCAGTATCATAGGGGATCTGTGCTTTGCAAGCTGTTTTGTGATGCTAAGAAAGTGTCTTCATGTGGGTGAGAGGGACATCTTGGGGGAACCAGGAGACCATGAGAAAGACCTTTCTGGGTTAGTTTGAGTAAAAGTGGTCGCTGGGCTTGATGCATCTGTGCATGTCAAACAGTGTTATTTCAATTTTTGTTTTTCTTTGAGGTGGGTGGCTGGCACAAATGCTCAAAATGCTTGAGATAATTGGACATAATTTGATTGCATCATGATAATCCTGTCTCCTGCAAGAAGGGCTTTTGAGGTGGTTAAGATTCCTTTAAAGACTGGAGTCTTTCAGTGCTGTCTTCCTTAACCTTTTTATCACTGCAAGTTTGTGCAAAGGTATTGCTGGAGTTCATCAAAGATCAAATCACGCTTTATTTAATATTTTCATTAGCAGCCTTTACAGAAGAATTAAAAGTGTGCTAAATAAATTTGCCAACTCCAAAGCTGAGAGACATTGGCAAGGCGGGGGAGGACTGGATTATTATCTGAGAACTGCTTTCCTCTGCCGTTAATTGGTTTCAGGAGAATGTCATGTGCTTAAGGATGGATGATATTAATTTCTTCTATAAGCTCAACATCACCGTTTGGGAGCAGCAAAGAATGAAGGTGTCCTATCTGTGCTTAGGAAGATGAGTTTAAACAGCCACAGGTCAAGGAAGGGTAATTAGGATAATGGTGGAAGGATCGGCCAGCATTTTACCAGTAGCCTGGAAAAGCTTGGCTTCAGCCTAGAAAAAGATAAGCTGAGAGGAACTAGGATTGTTTTCCATAAGTATATGGTAGAAAAAAACCCCAAGCAAACCACAGTTATTTAAGCTAAAGAATGTTTTCAGAAGGCAGTATGGGGCGTGAATACGGCAGGCAGATGATTTCTCTGTTTGGTGCTTCGATGGGCACGGTGCCTTGAGGGTTTGCTAGTTTTGGCAACCCTAAGGTCAAGTGTTGGAAGTGTCTCCCCCCAGAGCACACTTATTGTGAGCTTGCTTTAAATGATTTCTTTCTCCTCCAAAATTCTCTTTAAGAAAGAACAAAGCTTCTAGAGAAAAGTACTTAAAAAGGGAACTTAATGCATAGGCAGCCCTGTCTTCTTTAAGGATTTACTGCTGCTCTTGGTGGGTGTGTGGATGCGCCAGACGTCTTCCAACACCTCTGAGTAGGTGCCAGTCTGTCAGATTAGCTCAACTAAAATAAACCTTTCTCCCACTCCCTGCCTGCTATCACCCCTTTGAGAGAGAATTGCCTTTTAAAATGTACTGGGGTGTTCGCTGGTCTTTTATTCTGTGATTTTAAGCTAGTTTTGAAATGAGCAGAGAGGAGGTGAAAAATGTTGGCTGCTTTTAACGCTGTCATTTAACGATCTCATCCTTTGAGCCCGTTTGTGGAGAGGTGGCTTATCTTGAGCCATTCTCTCCTTTCCTTGCCTGTTTTCCACAAGCATTTCTCCTATTGTGTTAAGCCAATAACCCTTCTTAATAGGTCAGCATAGAGTATTAATGAGCTTTTACACCGTGGTTGTAAATGTCACACGTGTTTCTAAGAGTAGGAGTGGGAAATAGAAGATATTACCTAGATTTGTTCTCTTTTTTCAACTGTGTGAAACAGTTGATCTTCTGATTTTAAAAAAGGGCTTTTGATCAGAGACTTTTAGCTTTTGTTATTTAAAATGCAATCCCAAGGACTAAGCATTGTGGCGCTTGCCTTCATAAGCACCTGCTTTAGGAAAGTTAAAAAAAATACGAATTTGCTGTGAAATAGGTGTATCTGTAATGAGAGATTTTTTCAGGACAACTTGCAAGTAAAAGTTGAGAGTTTTTATTTGTCTTGTGAACCCACAGTATGTTCGCTTGGCTGCGATGAACCTCTGCTTGCAGCACAGCAGAGTTTTGTCACCTCCTCAAAAGGCAGCAGAATTAGTGCTGACAGAGGTATAAATGCGGCAGGCTTGGCTTATACCAGGAGCGGCCGGCATGATTGACTTGGTGTAATGTGTCCAAGTCTCCATATGGGTGGCAGGTCTAAGAAAACATATTGCACAGCCCAGAAAACAGCATAGTGGGAGAGGGACACCGTGGTTCATAGAAGGGAGGAGATGGCATCTGTCCAAGGCTCCCACTCCTGCTTCCTTGCCAGTCTAAATTGCAGAGCTCCCCAGTAATGTCATCCTTCAGAGTTTCTACTGTTTCATTTCCTCCAGCAGTAACCATTCCAGCACAGCGTTGCTGCTGGCAAGGCGAGGTAGCCCTGCTGCTGTCACTTCCATTTTGTTTTCAGCCACAGTTACCTTCGTAAACAAAGGGCTGAGCATCTGCAGTTTTGCTTTATCAAATGGTCCTATAATGCTGCACGCAAAGAAAAGGGAAGCTGAAGGCATTTGAAAGTAGCTTAATGAATTAGTATTGTAATTTGCTCACTCTTTACTTTTGGCTGCTTTGCAAAAATTACTTGGAAGACCTATTAATTTTATCGTAAGAATGATGATGCTGTATACAAAAAAATATCTGGCCATATGCTTGTATCTTTATTTTAAAGGACAAAGATTAATGAAATGTAATTTCAAGGGAAAAATAATTTATTATTATACATTATGCTTTCAAAGAAAATGGAGAATAGATGGATTTAGAGCTCTAATGTTCCCATTTGCACTGTGGCTATGTATATAATATATGCTTTTGAGAGATCAGGGTAAGTGTCATGTAGAGTATTCTTGAATGGCAGAGTAAGTATCAGAAATTCTGTGTTAAACAGACAATCTGATGTGGTCTTGCATGGATTTCAGTATTGTATAGCTGACTTAATATCTAGTTAGTACATTTTACATTCCTCTGGTATATTGTGCTGATTTCTTCTATTGCTGCTACAGCTGAGCCAAAAAATTACTGGTCCCTTTTAAGCTGATTAGAACAACATTTAAAAATCATTAGTAAAGGAAGAATATTACAAAAGAGGCCTTATAAAGCATATTTTTTTAAAAGACTGTTCTGGACACAGAATATTTTCAGTTTTTTTAAAATAAAGTTGGAATGTGGAAGTTGATCACTATGGTTGGAGGAGTGGGCAGGAGTGGTGTTTATTTTCCTGCTACTTTTCTTCTCATATGAATTACCTGCAATTATCACTGCCTTTTCCCATATAGGAAATACGGGGTTTTTTTCTAGGCAGGTACAGTGATTACTCCTGCTAAACTGTCGATTTAACAACAAATACCCCCAGCACTTTGCACTGTTCAAGGAACCTGCATCATCGGCATATAATCATATACCACAGGTATTAAGTAGTGAGTGGTTTTTTTTTTACCATTAGAAAAATAGTCAGATCTGGGTCAGCTCCCAGAAGAATAAGAGTTTAAAGGTCTTGGACAACTTCCTAGTGCCCATGTATGAATCGGCTGCTTCCCTGTTGTGCTTCAGTGGTTTGGGGAAACATTGGCAGTTTTTCATGTGCTCTCTGAGTCCTGTGCTGAGGTTGCTCATCCGTGGGCTCACAGTGCTGCTGCCCTCCTTTGAAAGAGAGATGCTTCAGGCTGGCATTTGGCATCTTGAGATTGATGACAGAACTGCTTTTAGATGTCTGTCCTGCACCTGAACAGATGACCTCCCCATAAAATTATTCTGTTTACTCATGTCAGGTTATTGGGATGCATAATGTCCTAAAGTAACCCTAGTGTTCCTGTTAATTTTTCTGTTAATGGACCCAAAAGGAAAAAATAAATCAGGTCTTGCAGAAGGTGGGTTTTCTATCTTGGAAGTGTTTGAAAATGGCTGTGGGAGCTCAGGACCACTCCCTGCCTCCCTGTTCTCATTGCCACTGAGCCTGTACAGCATCCTTTTAATAAAGCACTAACCTGCTCAGCCAAATGGTAAATGTCATAGAGATATCTTTGTGTTTGTTTGGGTTTCTTTTTCTGTGTGAGGTGAAGTAAACTTCAGTAAATCCCTCATCTGATCATGGAGAATAAATTTGATGTTGCTTTTGGGCATACTTATTCCATATCCTCTTCCTTACTTGTTTTCAGGACATAAGTGACACTAATTTGCACTTGTACAGTTCCTCTATCTTGATTACCGAGCAGGCTGGATGATGTGGAGATTAGCGATGACATTTTGAAAGACCAAACGCTTGCCAGTGTCTTTAAAATTCTCTACTTCTCCTTCGCTGTATGATCAAGCCCTGGGGGGAGATGTCAGAGGCAGCTTCCTGCAAATGCGAAAGCACTAGAAAACATGATCCCTGGCTTGTTTGACAGATGAAAGTTTATCCCAATGTTTGTTTTTGCAAAGGAAGCAGTATTGACTGTCTGTTGACCAGACCTAGCACAGGTAACAGCACCTGCTGGAGCTCCTTCTCAGCAGGGAAGAAATTATTTTTTCCCCTCCACAGCAGCATTTTAGCTGGTTGTGAGACATGTGAACAGATGCCTTGGCAGATCTCCAGCACCCATTGACACCTAGCATGGTTTATTTCCCTGTTCTTACTAATTCTGCTTCATTCCTGGGAAGGCTCAATATGTCCTAGATGGGTTCGTCAGCTGATGGTGGTGCACCCAAGCATACCCACACATGAGCTGCTTCTGTTTTAAGACATTTTCCTATTTAATGTTCTTAAGCACCAGTTTATGGCAGCACTATAGAGATTTCCATAAATGACTATGGGAGACTTCACTTGTCACTCATAGATTGACTTGAAAACTTTAGAAAGAGGTCAGTGGTGTGGGGATTTGACCTAATAACTTCCTAGAGCTACTGAGAAAAACAGAGTAAGAAACGTTTTGAAGAGTTAGATTTATTTTCTTTTCCTGAAAGTATTGCCACATAAATCTTTGCATCACTCAATTGCTGTGAAAATTTTGCATAATCCAAACCAGGCTTTTGCTAATACTTCACTAGTGTCCTTTCAACATGCTGAATGTGTTTTAATTGATTTGGCAGGATTATACTGAAGGACAAAGTTAGTCTTTATTAGCACAAAGGAGAACAGTAGGTAATTTAAATTTTTAAATTTTATTTTATTTAAATAAACCAGCAGTATCTAATGTAGCAATGAGTGCTTTCAGTAGTGTTAGGTATTCTGTGGAGGAAAAATAAAATACCTGTCTGAAATATGCTGATGACGGCAGCCTGCCCGGAGCTGAACTCATTGTAATAAAACCTCCCGGACTGGAACCGGTGCCGTTCAGGCTCCTCACCTCCCGAGCTGTTTTTGCGGTGTGTGAACCCACAGCCCCACCCGTCAGGCCGTACAGGAGGCACCTCCGGGCTGCGGGGCGGCTGTCCTTTGCAGGAGGTGTCAGCTGGGCCATGGCAACGGGGGCTGGAACCTGGAGGAGCTCAAAGAGTGGGATTAGAAGAGCTTACATCCTTTGACTGTGTACCGGATCACTGGATTGAAATCACTTTGATAGGTGCTTTTTGAGGATTTTGCAGGGTTGGTTGTTTTTTGATTTGTTTGGGGATTTATTTGAAGTCCCTGAGACCGGGTTGCTTTGCTCCCTAGTTTTGCAGCAACACCAGCATTGAGTTTAAAATGGATATTAAGACAAAGCAGTTTATACTGACTGTATCAGTGGGGTGCTCCTTCATGGGACACAGGATATCACCTTCAAATCCATATCAAAGACAGATACTCTCTTCCCCTCCCTTCCCAAAGTGGTGTTTCTTGCATGAGCAGCTCCATAGGTCCTTTTGTCGAAATAACTGAGTTTGTGAAAGTTTGTTGTTCTTTTTTTCCTTGCAGTAAAACAAGGAGAATCTCCCTGCGGCATACAATAACACCCTTTTCCCCTAATTAGCACCCTAGTCAAATGTCTCTGTCCTTTCCCTCTCCCATCTCTAAGACTCTAAAAAAATTCCGACACAGCGCTTTCTGCACTTTTAGTATTTAGTGACTAAAATGACACAAATGTTAAAGAAGTCAGTTGATAACACAGGAAAAATGGGAAAGTGTCTGACCTGTACTGCACAAGCTGCCCTTTCTTTCTATGCAGAACTTCTATTGAAAAACACTGGGGAGGGCCTTAATCAATATGTGTTCTCATAATAGCATTGGGTATGAATTCATATAAACAAAACCTTTAAAATTTATTTTACAGGTAAAGCTGGGCAAAACATCAGATCTTCCATGCTTCAAAGATAAGCTAGGTTAGGGTTTTTTTTTTTAATTTTGTTAATTTAAAAGAATAGGGTAGGACAGCAATAGATTTCAGAGTTTGGGACAAAATGTTTTGGACAAAACAGACATTTAGGACAATTTTTTTTTTTGGTCAAAACCAGTCCCTATTAGTTTTGTTCAGGTGTGTTTGGTTCCTTCTAATGCCTCTGTACCCAAGGAACACTCTGATCAGTTCAGCTCTGCCCCTAGGCCAGCAGATAATGAAAGACCTGAACATTTCCTGAGACAGATAAATTATGACAAACCAAGTAGTTACTATTTTTTTCAGCATAATTCAATTCTCAGTAGTAAAAATGTGATTTTGTGGTGTTGCACCTCTCCTCCAAAATTCTCTTTAATTGATCTTGTTTATTTGGACTTCTTAAATTTGTATAAGGAACAGGGGAAAGCAACAGTGGTAAGAGCAACTTCTTAGGAATATATTATCTCGTTCCTTCTACCCTTAACATCACATATTGGTAAGTTCTAGGAATAGGGGAGACGTCAGGGGATTATTTTGTGATGTGCCTACCCTGGATTTGAGTGCAAACTCTCTAAGGAGGGTTCAGCACAATTCAACAAGTGTGATTAGCAATGAAGAGGTTTTTACATGCAGAGCAGTCCTGTTTACCAAACAAACTCTCTCAATCAGCTGTATTTATTTAACAAAGGGGAAAAAAAGAAAAAGAAGAAAGAATAGAAAGAAAAGCTTAGAGATGGTGGTTATCCTACTGGTGTTCCACCTTTTTGACCCTTCAAGGTACTTACAAATTTTCCTATAGTCAAAAGCACCAAGGTGTAAAACTGGGAGAGGTGAGGGTCTGCCTGAGACGGCTGTGGTTGAGCTGGTGAGGTCCTACATACCATTCCATGGCTGCCTTTTTTCCCTTATCCCAGGAAATTGCATGAGATCAGCAATTTAGCTCCCCCGGTGAGAGTCTCCTGACTGCTTACTTCATTTGGCTGCAAAGTGCTGTATTTCAGCAACCAGAAAAACTCCCAAGATCTGGAAGTACTGTGGTGTTTTTTTCCTGATTTGTATTTTAGTGTGCTGTATGTAATTTCTGTATCAGGGAGAAATGAAAAGGTTTTTAGTGGATGAAGTAGGTTACATGCCATTAAGGAGTTCTTAAGGTAAAATAATTGCTTTAAAGACATTAGACAGAGGTTCTGTGTTATCAGCTAATGCCCTAAAATTGTATTTACTCATTGGGTTAGCATTTCCCTGTATATGGCTTTTTTTCTGTTAATGAGCTCATGTTCCTTGTGGGCAGTAATTTATTCCATCAGGCTTTGGAAATAAGTGTCTTAATGTTTCTTGAGAAGATTATTGAAACCAGGTAAACAAACAAAATACCACAGATTCTGTAACTATCCACGTTCTTACGTTGTTGTTCATACTGTGTAGAAAATGAAAATAGTTTGCATTTCTAATTTATTTCCTATTAGAGCAGTGCAAAGCAGATAACTTTTTTCCATTGAATGTAGCTTAAACAGGGGGTGAAGTGTGCAGGGTTCACAGCTTGTATTTGGGATGTAATTCTGGAATAAAGGTTAGAACATTATTTCTTAAATCCTCTGCATTGTCAGCATTCCTTGGTAGAAGGGCTTACCTTTTTTAAAACTGTTACTTCTGTACTTCCTTATTGAACCCATGTAAAACAACACTTGAGGAAGCTAAATTTACTCCACTTTACACACACAAACTGGCAGCTGAAGGTGATATGTAAGGTAAGGAGGCTTTCCCTTACTGCCTGTTCAAGCTGCTGATGCTTGGTCTAGTAATTTAGGAAATTTTCTTAATACAACAGGCTCAGAGGTGGACAAAGGCTTAGATTTGCTGTGGCCTCCTGTGTGTAACCTAGCCTGAAAGACTCTGCTTCTAAGCCATGCCTGCATATGTAAATACAGCTGCTTGTGTGCATCTCAAAAAGTCCCCAGTTTTGATCTTACAGTAGTGAAAATGGATTTCATTACCCTTCTGTAATCCCTGAAATAAAATCAATGCTTTAAGTTAAAACCCTGGAAAGCATTATTGTGAGGTGAGAGGAGAAAGCACAGTTTGTGGGGACATCTTTTATCCCACTAGCACCTGCTGTGTCTGAGGGCATTCATTTAAAATTATCAACCAGTTGACTTTTGTATCCCATAAAAAACCCCGAAGATTCATAAAATTATTTATTGTTCTTAATTACAAAAAAAAAAAAGACAAGAAAAAATATTAAAATCAACAAAATCAATCCCCACACCCACAAATAACATCTCTTTTCATGGGAAAAGCTGGTTTCCTAAGCAGGCATTTATCAGGGACTAAGGCCACTGGAGGAAAGTGGTATTACATAAATCGGATATGCAGTTCTGAGTTAAATAAATTTTTTAATATTTTGCATAAATTAGGGAAATTAAATTATGCATAATGTGCATAATTTCATCCTTTTGTAAATGATGTTCTCACAGTTAGTGATTAAAGAACATGGTGCAGGCCCTCAAGTTTGAACAATTAGACCTTCCACAGCTCTGTCTATAGATAGATTTTCCTTAAGCTCAGCAAGGGGACAGAAGCGTGCGCCAGCACTTGGCTATGTTCTGCTCCCTCTTTTTGATGACTTAAGAGGGCTGTTCAGGACAGAGTATCAGCCTATATGAACACTATCAACCAGTTTGAACAAGTCAGATTATTTAATTAGCTCTATTAAGACCCTTCTATTTTTATAACTTATTTATGAGTGTTCTTGCTAAGCTTAGAAAGTCCATCTTCAGATATCAAAAAGATGTTTTCAGCTCATGTTGTTAATCTTGAGGGGTTCTATACTGTGACTCCATTACATTTTCATCCTAAGAAAACAAAAAGGGGGCTCTGAAAAGTAGTAGAAGTTGGCAAATTCATGTCTGCAGTCCAGACCTGCAGGTTTCAGGCATAGAGCATTTATGATGTCCATGCATGATGGACATTTGCTTGGTTGCCAAAATGTGTATTGTATGCCTTTTGTCTTAGACCATCAAAAATCCAGAGAATGTTTATTTCTTTTAACACCCATTTGAAGTATCTTGGTTTCCCCCCAGGGGGAGAAATGTTCCTCAGCCATCGTTTAAAGACTACCATGCTGTGAGTATCTTACTTAATGTCCAGTGCTGAGAAAACAAAGTGATGCTTGTTTTGAGCATCCACTTTTTTGCCACCATTTTACTGAGATCCATGTTCTGCTTTTATCTATGTTTTTTGAGAGGAGCGGGAAATGATTTGATGAAATAAGTATTAAATTAAACATTCATGTTTACCAAAAGAAAAAACTTTTAAAACAACTATGTCCAGAATTTAATGCCTGTTTAATGGTTGTACCTTCAGAGTGTTTGAAAGGGCTCCAATTTCATCATAAGAGTGGGACTCTCATCCACCACCCCAAAATTAAATTCATTTGCAAAGGAAAAAAAAGGAAAATTCTGATGTTTGAATCCAGTCAATAAGCTTTTTCTTTTTGATGGAACCACTCTGGGCTAGTTTGCAAGATGAAATTCCTCTGGTGTGGACTAACTTTATGCTTTGAAAAAAAAGAAATTACTGATGGCTAAGTGCTGGCTTGAAGCTCTGGCTGTTCTGGTATCAGTAAAGAAACAATTAAACAAAGATCAGTCCCAAGGTGATGCTGAAACAATATATGGATTTGGAAGTAAGGTTAAGGTGTTTTTAAAGTGGAGGGCACCCGTGTGGATTATGGTTCTGCCCAAAACTATCTCAAACGAATGTGGTTTGGATAAATCCAGGCAGATGACATCTGCCATAGCCCTTATGAAGATCTTATCCAACAACTTCAGCTGCAGGTGAATGTGCAAAATTTTATCCTCTTAGTGGGGAAGTCTATATATGTGCATTATGTCATCGGTAAATTATTTTAATAGCAAATAAGCCTTTATTACTTTTGCTCTTGCTTTATTGCATTTGCTGCTCTACATTCAATATGTACAGCACTGGCACAAGATAGCTTGCATGCTCACTAGTGCATTAGCAGGAGAGATGGAAACTGTGTTCCAAGACCATAATACTTTGAATTTGGTACTATTAAATCCAGAAGAAAAAAACAAACAAAAAACCCCAACAGTTGTTGCACATCAGGCTCTGGTAGAAGGCTAGGATATAACAGCTTATAAATGAAGCAAGTTTCTCACCGAATCATAGAATATGCTGACTTCAAAGGACCCATCAGGATCACTGAGTTCAGCTCCTGGCCCTAGTTCTGGAAGGTGCAAAGATGAGACAAAATTAATATGGTTTCCAAAAGTCCAGGGTATTTTTGGACATAGCTTTCAGGTTAAAACAGAACTGTGAGCAATTCAGGATAGCTATATAAATTAAAAAAGGGACAATGATAAAGAATATAAAACATAATTAGCATGGAGAGTAGTGATCAAATGAACTCTACACACAGGTTTAGGCAACACTGAAAAAAATCCCACCCTTTGCTCCACAATTAAATATTGAACAGTACACAGAAATAACATGGAATTTGAAAACTGAGATAAATTTAATGTGGATTAATATTATTTTGATAAATGTGTTAAGTAAACTGCCTACTGTAGTAATCCACTTTGCCTGCATATATACCTGTCTAACAGAAGGGATTTATGATGGTGCTGGAGAGCACTGCATGCAGCAACTGCAGCACTACAATAAATAGCAGAGTCTTGAAGAGACGGGCCTGACATGGAGAGGAATAGAAATGTGTATGAATGGCCAAAGGAAAAAACAGCCAGTTTAGTTTGAGAGCAATCTTTCATTTGCCAAATTAATTTTAACATTATGTGTGTGGAGTAAAAGTTGCTGTAGAACCCGAGGAAGGTCTTGTACATTCCAGTGTGCTATTTTTTGCATTGAAGTCTCATGTGGTAAGAGGACACTCGCTCTCCTGCAAGCCTGACCCGGTTCCCTGTGGACGACAGAGCCTTGTCCACATTTTCACTCTTGTTGGTGGAAGGTGAAGTAGGAACAACTGGGCTGATTTACTGAAGTTGCTTTGGATTTGCACCCTGCTGCCTCACAGACAAAAATGTCCAGCAGGACAAATGAAACAAATGTTTCATTTCCAAAAATGAAAAGTCCTTTTACTTAAGACTATCATACAATTACCTCTTTAAATGTCCATTCTTTTATACCCTTACGACCTTGCATGGCATCACTGGAGATGGTAGATACCAGGCACTTCCGGCTTTGGTCCCTCAGAAGGTGAAGTACTCACCGAGTGTTGTTTTACATTTTTCACAACATGAACTTGGAGACAACTGGGAGAGAGGTTTTTATATAAATAGCTTGAAAATCCAACAAAACCTATTTAATTTTGTTACTGGAGAACTGCTGGCAAAGGACTAGGCTCTCTTGCCAGGAACCCAGCCATTAAGTGGGCTCAGATATCAGGGGTCCCCCTGCGCGAGTGTAGACAAAGAACACGTCCTTCCAGTCCCTCTGTGGCGGTTTCCTTTCCCACTCACTGCTTGGGAAGCTTTTTGCTCATCAACATAATGAGGCTCCACATGCTCAGCCTTAGCTTTCTTGCCCTTCCCTAGATTGGCACCTGATGGGACAAGAGAGCAAAACAGTCTTGTTTGGTGCATTACACTGAGCCGAGCACACTGTTGTTTAGCGTTACGCTCCCCTTTGCATGGACCCAATCAATACTCCATGCGAAGAACGTATGGTTTGTGTCAGG
The DNA here is from genome assembly GCA_013400515.1 of Erpornis zantholeuca. NCBI lineage: Eukaryota > Metazoa > Chordata > Aves > Passeriformes > Timaliidae > Erpornis > Erpornis zantholeuca. The sequence goes on from VZTN01000533.1 coordinate 178,079, forward strand.
TGAGTAAGGAAGCACAGTGCTGCTCCTCAGCTGCTCAGGAAACTGCAGGAGACGTTTTGAAAGAGAGGTGTCAACAATTCCATGGTACAGGGAGTTTGGAGACGAACTTCCCTAGGCACATCTGGAAAATGAGGATGAAAAAAATGTGTGTTACTGGAAATTTTGGGTATGCACAGTTAGATGGATCCGTGGTAGGAGATTCATTTGTGGGCAGACTGCTGAAACCATTAGTCTCAGTGTTTGTCACTCTTTCTTCTTTTCATCTCCCATTCTTTACTACTCTTAGGGAAACAGGCCAAGCACCACTAAAATTCTCAGAGAATTGAATTGCATTTGGTATAAATTCCTTCTTGCCTGAGATACTGTCTGGAATATTAAGTATTTTTCATTTGGTGTTTCTTTTAGAAAAACCTGTATTTCATAGGGTTGTAACTCCATGCCTTCCCTCTTTTTCATTGTTCACACTGCTCACTGTTGTGAAACATTTTTTTCCAAGTAGTTAATAATGAAGAAAACCTGCAAGTATAATACTGGCAGTGTAATAACCTGAACACAGAGAGAGGTGAAGCTCATGTCCTGAAAAGTAGTAGCTTCCAAGTGGGTTTCTTATCAGTGCACTGCAGAGGTGCAGCACAATTTTGAAGTAGTTTTTCAACTTCATTAATGAATAAGACCAGTATTTTTCATAGTTAAGTTATGTATGAAAAAGTGGGTATTTTATTATTTCCTTTTTTCTTCGTTTTTAAAAGCTTGATACATGTAGTGTTGGATCAAGGCACACACAAAACTGGCCAAAGGGCGTACAAAGCACTTTGGTTTTTAGTTGAAGAAACAGAATGATTATTGCAACAAAGAGTGGCTTGGGGTTTAAACATGAAATAGCTCATAATTCAGCAGGAAGGCAGAAAGAAACATGATACCTTACAGATTTACCAAGGAATTTCTGGATAACTGTGACAGTAATGGGCAGTATTCCTGACTGTAACAGCAGTACACTGAACACAGACCTGTATATGCTTTGGAATAGCTGCATTCCCCATTCGCCTGGTCATCTTTGGGACTACAGTTTTTGAGACCTTGCTTTTATTGCCTTGTGTGTTGTCCTGCACTCTTTTCTTGTGAAACTGCACTTTCAGCCCTTTTTCTTTTCAAAGCAGTTTCAAAGTGTTGTCTCTCTCTTCTTGCCCTTGTCTCCCAAATGCCTGTGAGCATCCATCACTATTTTCTCTGTAATATACAGGCCACTGGTTCTGATAACCAAAAGTCTATTCCAAAACTGTATCTACCCCCTTGGTTTGTGGAGCCTACCACTTTTTAATTTTTTTTTTAATTCCTTGTTAAACACTTGCCAAAAGCTTCAGTCTGATGCATGTCATCAATTTGATTATTCTCTTTTAAATTGGATTTCACCACTGTTGAATGGATATGTCCAGACAGCTGATATTGCCCATTACTACACACATTTTTGTTTATTGAATATTGTTGTGGTTTACAGATTTAATAGACCCAACACTGAAAGTTCTGTGAGTTTTTGTAGCCACTTTTTTTTGATCTTTCTGATTTGCCACGTTCAACATTATTTTATTGATACCAAAGTGAAAAATGGCCTGTGCTTACACTTACAAGGATCTCAGATGAATGTTCTGACTGCTCAACACGGCAAGAAAATTCACAGTCAACAAGTCATCTTACTCAGTAGAACACAAAAGTTAAATGGTCTGTAACTTCAATATTAGCAAGGAAAATACAGTACAAATTACTAAAAAATACTAAAATATAGAATTGTGGTCAGGTATCCCCACTACATTAATCGCAGCAGTAGCCTGAAATTTGAAACTTTTAATAAAAAGTTCTTAAATATAAATTATATGGCAAATGTACAGTACATTGCTTTGTCAGTCTTTTAATCCAGTGTTTTGCAGTAGAACAGCAACTGTTAAATCAGTCTTTTCTTGTTTTCTTTAAAAAACAAAGCAAACCCAAAAAAACCAACAAAACCCAAAGCAGTCTTTCATGTCCCTCAGTATCATGAGTGTGAATGATCTGAATCTGGAATACCACTGTCTCTGTAGCTCCTGTTACTACTGCTTTCACTGTGGGTGTTCTTGTACAGATTCATGCCATTAGGTGGAAAAATGGTGTGTATTACAAATTCCTCCTTGGACACTTGGTCACTGGTTATTGGTATCATCTGGAAAGAAGTCTCCCTGATTTCCAGGATGGAGTTATCCTTCTTGGTTCCTGCTTCAGCATAGTCATCTTTTCTCCGGCGTCCCTTGCTGTAGGTGCAGTTCCGGGAGAACAGGGACCCGTTTCTGTGGACATACCAGCAAACCAGGGCCAGCAGCCCTATGGCCACTAGTGCCACCGCGCCACCGATGATGGCGGCCAAGGGCAAGCTGGCGTTTTTGTAAGGTTCTTTCTCCTGCTCCCGATTGAGGGTGGTGGTAGGGTTGTACATCTTAAGAGGTGCCGTCTCAGTCTCGATGCATTCGGGTGTTTCATCAGAGAGATAGATATTGCTGGTTTCCATGGGAACCATGCACACACGGTATGGTGACTCTGGTTCGAGAGCCGTGAGCAAATAGTCGTTTCTGTCGCCTGTAACTATCGTTTCAGTTATAGATCCAAAGGCAGGGCTATGACCCATCTTGAGCCAGCTCAGTCTCAAAGCAGTCATTGGTAGTGCAACTTTCCAGGAGATGTGAATAGTCTCCGTGCTTACGGATTTCACAAATATTGTAATGATTTTGCGTACTGGGCTTGCTGTGGTTCTGTAGTTTTTATTTAGGTTGGGAGTCTTGATGTCTGGTTGTTTGGTCACAGAAATGGGCCAGTGTCCCTGGGCCGGGTATAACGTGTTTGGTACTGCAGTAGTGATTTGGATGGTGCTTATCACGCCATCGTCCTTACAGTCAAACAGTTCTGCGCTGAGGTCTTTGATAGCCATCCCACGTACTTTTTCTGGTGCCTGACACATCAGTCCACGTACGTTCACTTTTAAAGGCAATGACTGTAACCAGTCACGTACCCATTTCATTTTGCACCCACAGTGCCAAGGGTTGTTGCGAAGAAAAAGTTGAGTGATGTTGTCAAGATCATCAAAGACACCCTGAGGTAAATTGCTAAGGTTGTTATTTGACATATCTAGTCGATACAACTGTCGTAAGTACGAGAAAGCATTGGGTGGCACACGGTTGATGTGGTTTTCTTGGAGATAAAGCTTTCTTAGGTTTGTCCCCGGCAAATTCACCGGTGCGGCTGTGAGTGAATTGCGGACCAATGACAATTCTGTAAGATTGACTAGATTCATGAAGACTTTGTCTCCTAATCCATGATTATTTAGAAGATTTCCATCTAAAACAAGGCGTTTTAGATTTGTAAGGTCTTGAAGGGACAGCTCAGAAATTGTGGAAATACGATTATCATCCAAGCGTAGCTCTTCTATGGTTTTAGGCAAACCCCAGGGAATGGTGCTAAGGTGATTTCGAGAGAGAAAAAGAAGTCTGAGATAGATGTTGTCCCGGAAAGCTCCATCCTCGATGCTAACAGCAGAAACAGAATTATCATCCAAATGCAGTTCTTCCAGATAGGGAATTTTTGAAAGTGAATCATAAGTAATGGTCCTTATATTATTCTCCTGCAAATGCAGTTCCTTAATATACTTAGGGAGGTTAGTGGGGAATTCATCTAAGCTGTTGCGGTATAAATATATTCTTTCCACCCTAAGTAAGTTCTTCAGTTCTGAAGGAATCCCAGCATTATTTATTTGATTGTTCTGAAGGAAGAGGGTAGTTGCATCCTCTGGGATTCCTGTAGGAATAGACGTCAAATCGCGATCATTACAATATATGAAACCCACATCACAGCGACAAACTGAAGGGCATGGTTTGGCACTAACAGAATAAGGTGCCATGTCAAGTAACAGCCCTATTTTAGTCCAAACTAGGAAGATGCTCCAGGTAACACTAATCATGGTCAGGAATGATGAGATTTGTATACAGTTCTGATCTTCAACAATCTAAAAAAACCAAACAAACAAAATTATCCAGATCATCAGTGAAGAAACCACAATAAAAAAATCAACTTTAACACTAAAGAAGACATGAGAAACATACATTAAACCAAAATTCAAGTGCATAGATGCATTTTACTTTCCTTTCTGTACATTAATAATTCTACTACTTGTACTAAATCAATTAACTTAATAGGTTATTCTGCATAGTGATTGAAAATAATATAATCAAGTATGTCTAATCTGTGAATTGTTTTGCTTAAGCAACAAGACTCTAAGGATTCCTTCGCATTTCTTGTGTACTGACAGTCTTTGTTCACAGATACCAGATAAGTACAGAAATGAAGTCACACCAGAGTTCAAGTAAATCATTCTATATCTGAAAGATAAGAAGTAATTCCTAAGCTAGCTAACTTCCCCAGGAGCCCTTAAGTGAACTATAAAACCCTGACCAAACCCACAAGTCTAGTGGTAGATATTTCAGAAGTTCAAAAAAAGCCCCAAAGGCAAAGCATAAAATGCAGACAAAAGAGTGAGGGCCAGTGAAGACTTTTTCCCAAGTCTTTGTAAGTGCTCAACTTCACAGTGTGTAACTTACAAATACTATGGACTACTTTGCTTGGCTTTCAAGCTTAAGTGAGTGTTCAGAAAGTTGAATGTTAAACTGGCAGATAACTGGTAGAGCTATGGATTTCTAGTTCACTGGATGAAATATTTCATTATATGCTTAATTTAATGTTTAAATATTTGTCATTCTCAAAAGTCGCCTTATTAAGTAGCACACCCGTAAGAGTCTATTTGGCAGGTTTAACCACATTTTCCCATCTTATTAGTAGCATAGTATGAATTAACTCTTGAGACTGAGATTGTACTCTGCATTGGTAGTGTGTTTGTATGCTGAGCTCAGGTAATTAGCATTTTTATAGCTTTTAAGACAACATAATTCAATTACCATTGTAATTAGGGTTGTGAGAACTCCTGCAAGATGACCTGTGCATTAAGTGGTGTCATGACCTTTTCTCTTATGGGTTCATATATTAATTGAACTTTATTCTCAGAGGCATGAAAAGGAAAATAAATTAATACTGATCCTACCGTATTTAAAGGTACGAGTAAATATTGTGCTTGAGGATATCCAGTAAAGGAATGTCTTTCTGCCCAGTCACGCTTATGGTTTACTCCATGAAGCAGTTTTTTCTCGATGGTGTTTACTCAGATGGTCCTTGGTGGTGGGTGTGTGTTTCCTGGCTCCTGGCACAATACTCAATGAGCATTCCAACCAAGATTTATCATGGTACATAAGCACACCAGGCCCCGGTGTAGAAAAGCTTCAGCTTCCCTCTATTTTTGTCCTCATGTAAAGTCTGTGAATGAAGAGCCTCTTTTGTTTGGTTTAAATGCCTTTAGCAGAAATTACTTTCTTTGTAACTCTTACAAACTCTTCTGTGCAGCGTAGTAGTCAGAGGAGGGAACTTCAGCACCGCGTGATAGAAACCATTCATTATGCTGAGGCTCGAAGGACTGCAGCCTCTTCAGGAGGTCAGGAAAGGGATGCTTTTTCCTATGCAGAATTATCCAAGTATGACTCTTGTACAGTAGCTACATCCTGATACATCCACACCTCTTTGAGAGAACCATTTTCCAACTCTCACTTTTTAACACTTCTTTCAAATTTGTAATGCAGGAAAGAATTCCTCCTGTGCTGCAGGAACGCAAGGTATTCTACCATACAAACATCAGGCAATTCAGATGGTTTTCTTCATAATAAAAAACCCCCAGAAAAATATTATTTCCTTCACAGAAAATTCCCCTTTGAAAGCTTTCCTCGAACTCTTAATGTCCTGCAAAAGTAAAAACAAAAGAATTGGAATTAATAACAACTGGCGCACACTAGTTTTATGGGTTGCATCCCCTGTACACGAGTAGCACACCTTGTTTTCCCCAAAGCATTGGTATTGCAGCATAATACACAGAGCTCTTCTAGAAAATGTTTTGCTGTATAGTTTCATGTTACTGCAGTTTTGCTGGAACTATATTTTCCCTTGTTTCAGTGGAAAAATAAAGGCAGAGAGTAACAAAATATTTGTAAATTATGTTTTTCACCCGATATCAAACACCAGTGTTACCTCCTTGGAGGAGGTAAAATTGTTGCTTGCTTTGTGTTCCTGGTAAATAGAGAGAGATGATGATCCTCTCCTTGGTTTTAAGTGTAAAGGGAGCTAATTACTGTTGGTAGTTACTGTGGGAAAGGGGAAGCACTTTTGCTCAAATATTGTATGAATATTTCCCATTTGCAGCATGCTGATTCTGAACTAGGGACTAGCCAGGCATCTGTGTCAGCTCTTTGGCAATGCATAGGGGGGTTAGTCTGTAAAATTAAAAAAAAGAAGAAAAATATTATTTCTTTCGTTTGTATTTCTTACAGAACTCCAATTACTTTTTAAACAACATTCTTAACTTGGGCTACTTCATATCACTGCATAAAGTATCCAGTGAGATACCAAGTCCATGCTTCCTGAGAGCTTGTAGGTAGCATGTTTGAAATAGAAGTGGTTCAATCTGAAATTAAATCCTTAATCTTTACTTCATGCCTTCACGTTTGTCCAAGGGACGGAGCACAATCCTCAGAACCAGAATGCTTGGCAGGAACATCATGCTGAGTAATGCTTGTTTAGCTGCCTTCCTGGGAGCAAAACTAAAGCAGCTTCTGGTCCTCTGAAAAATACTCGACCTAAACACAAATGCTCTCTGGTTTAAAACTATCTTTTGCAATTTACAGCAGGTTTGTTACGAAACAGACTAGTCATACTCCTTACAGCAGCACAGAATATGCAGTGATACAAAGTTATTTAAATAGACACAAATTCTGCTGCTATCTTCCATAGAAAAATGCTGAACATTAAAAGAAAACCCCAAAGCCCCCCTTCGAGAGATAGTGTGACTGTCCAGTGAGGGAGTGAAAGACTTTTCTCTCCTGCTGCTGCTTTTGTGCTCCTCTGAGCTTTGTTTTCAGCACCTTGTTTTCTGCAGCTGTCCAATGAAAATAAGAACCCTAAATGAGAGACCCCCATTGTGGCATAAATATGGTTTTTTTATATATGCTTTATTTAAGGCAAAAACTCAATCTATGTGGCCATATTTTAGAATAGGATGGAATGCATGTTTATTGGTAACTTATGTAATTTGGGTAAATTATATAATCATTATGAAATGGAACAAAAAAGCTGTGTATTCTTCCAGTGTCTAGTTTTCTTGCTCTGTATTAAGTGTTCGGGGAAAGAAGCCCAGGCCCTACTCCTAAAACTTTGAAATAAACAGCAGCTTAACAGCTGTAGAAAAAAAATGGTATCTCTTAGGAACTAATGCAAAGTCGTGATAGAGGGTATTTTCTGGAAGGGTATGGTGAAATAGGAACATAAATTCCTTTAATAGGCCTTTGAAGGCTACAATAACTTTTAAGTACTTAAAATCATAAATTTTCTTTAGAACTCTGAGCTGTAAAAGACTTGTTAGTATTAAGCAAAATGTTGGCTCTAGAACGCATACATTACATAGATCCATGCACACACAGCAAGTAAGTTCATTTGTTTTACCTTTCTAGCACATAAACTGTTTCCTCTGTGCTTCATTTGATAGTCATCTCTTCATTTATTGCCACTATTATAATAGCAGTAATGTGTAGGATTAAAATGAAAGCACTAAAGCTCATTAAGTTCCTGGAATTTTTTTTATCCCTTCTCTCAAAATTACATGAAAACAAGAGCAAGAAAAACAAAAGGTCTCTTTGGAGAAGACGACACTGTTTCAAAAATGTGGATTAAGACTATACCCCCCACTCCCTTTTCTAAACTTAGAATAGTTTTCTTCAGGTCTTGATTGTTTGATATCTCGCACTTCCCTTTTATATCTCAACCCATAGCTGAAAACAATGTTTTTGCATATCAAAGGCTCCAGTGATCTGTCTACAGAGAAGAAGGGAATCCTGCTGCCATGCTCCAACTTTCCTCTTCTTGAGCTGTCTCTAAATATTCCCTGACACCAAGTCATTATAGCTGATCCGGCAGGATGAAAAGAAAAGTGACCCCCACTGGTACAGACACTGTGTCCAGGTTTCTGCAACATCAGACTGGGAGGCTTCATGGACACATGGTTTTGAAAGAAGCCATTATTTTTGAACAGACCAGATTTTAGAAACTCTGTGCTAAAATTAATTTTTAAATGCAAAATTCAGTCTTTGTTTTTTGGTAACAAAAGTAACATCGGAAAAACTGAACAGCAGCCTCTTTGCTCTTTATTCAGAGTTGAATGTTTTCCTGAACTTTGCTGAACCACATGGTTAAATTAGTTTTTCTGGGACTGTGTAAGCAAGTGAATTACTAGAGATAGCAGGAACGTGTGGGCTTTGCACGTGGATTTATCACTGTGGTACAGCTAAGGGGACATCTCATTTTAAAATGTTCAACATAAGTTGAGCTATTAGAAAAAAAGAGTACACAAGAAGAACATTGTATTTACTCTAAAATACGGAGTCCAGCTGCACTTGCTGTACTCTAGGCAGGCAATGGCTTAACAAAATAAATAGTTTTGGTCTGTTTGAGAAATTGGGATTTTCTAAAAACGGCATGAAAGATTTCCTTCCAAGCTGTGATAAAATGTGAATAAAATCAAGACCTGCCTTACTTGAGGTCACACAATGCTTATTTGAATTTCTAATCTACCTCTGTGTTCTCCAGCAGGAACTCTGATAGCTCAGAGGCTTCTTTCATACCATCAAAACAACAGAGGAAAGGGAAACTACTAGGTATTTTTAGATTATAAATGACAAAACTATCATTCAAAGCTACCACTAGAATATACATATTTGATAAGCTAATTTGCTTAACCAGTGTACTTCTATTCCAGAATTAGTTCTGTATTTGTTTAGAATCTGAAACATACCAGAAACACAAAATGTGGTTATTTTTAAAAATACTTGCAAAGTCCATCTACTGCTTATAAGGTCAGTTGTGCTTACAAAGGTCATGCTGCAGCTTAAATACCTTCACCAACTTGTTTTTTGTTTTTTTTTTTTTTTTAAAGAAGTTCCATAGTGCTAATCTAGACTCAAAACAATGTCCACACTTTGTTTTCTTTAAGTGTATTACTCAGGGTTAGTTGATAGTGACAGCAAAATGCTTTCTAAGCACCCTGTCTAGGAGCTGCAATTTCCACAATCATCATATTTCAGGAAGGTGCCCCAGTCTTTTGTTTGGCGCTAGGCAAGCAGAAGGTCCTCTAGCTGTCTTTCCAAGGGGTAAAAAATGCAAAGGAGTTTGTTAAAGTGAGAGTGAGCCCTTCAGTCAGGCTATATCACTGCATGCTGGTGAATTTTTTTTTTCTTGTTTTTTGTTGGAGGTTTCATTTGCTTGCAGAAAACTTGCTCCCACTTCTTGTGCAGTAGGAGTAACACTGCTTGTGTCTTATTAAGTCTAACTCAAGTGTCTTAAAAAATGCAAATTTTTATGTGATCTTCCCTCAAATGCAAGTGAAACTGACTTAGAAATGAATTCTGAGTAAAAGCTTGACTCCACACCTAAGATCAGCCAAACCAGTATTTGCTGTAGAGGATGGAAATGAACTATCAGTGGTTCTCTTCTGAAGTTTACTTCTAAAATCTTTCCTAGTTTTGAAGATGCTGGGTTGAAAAGACCCAGACTATTACTGTATTCCTTCTCTCTCTCTCGTTTTGACTGCTCTGCTGCAGGAAAGGTTGCACATTAAGAGAACACTTTGAGCGGGAGTCTTTTGCAATGGATTTTTGGTTTGTGTTTTAGTGCTCTTTGAGTTTAGCCAATTACGGCTGCTAGGTATTCTTTTGAGAGCTGCTGCTGAGGTAACTTGTCTGGGCATTAAATAAAAGAATAGAGAACAAATGCTGCCATTGTTTCATGTGAAAATGCCTATTTTCTCCCTCTTGACAAGTTTTAAGTAGAATTATACCTGATAGGGAGTTTTCTGGCACGAAACTCCAGACATGTAAAAACATTACTTAAACACTAGATAAAGTTTCAGTAGCTTTGTTTCTTTCCTTTTTAAAGCAGTTGTTTGCTCATCTCCTGATTACTAAATTTGCTTCTCAAAAAATTACGAAGAATGTGAAGCTGTAAGAATGTTTGGATTCTTACAGCTCATGAAAGGCAGAAGAGAGTTAATGATGCCATAAGATGTGTACTGAGCACTTTTCAGGACTCCTGACCTGAGTGGTATTTGGCTGCTTATTAAAAATAAATGTAAGCAATCACATATTAATTCTTCTGTGCATTCCTGTGCTTTGAAGTGACTAAGGAAAAATCTGGAGAGCTGACTAGCCATTAGCATCCATGCTTCCTGCTACAAGGAGACAAAGATGGCCATCTCCCAACTGAAGCCACTTCAAATAACTGCAATTGCAAAGTTCGCAAACTCCAGCAATTGCTTTGATTAGTCACCATTGCCTTACACAATATCTGACAACTTTTAGCTACTGGTGACAGAGGGAAAAAAAAACCAAACCAAAACAAACACCAAAAACCCCAAAGCAACAACTCATCTTTATTTTGTTTTTGCTCTAAAATGTATCCACTTTATTTCTGGAGATCAAAGCTCCCTGTGAGTTTACTACAGAGTTTTTTGCCCACTGGGGGGTGGTACATGCTACAAAACCTGTGCTTTTAAGAGCCACAAGTCAGATGTTTTTTGCTGCTGTCCAGTTTTCTCTGCTTTAATTACAACAAAGTCTCCTGTTGAGAAAAACAGAGGCAGCCTACAAAGGAGGGAGTTAAAAAAAAAAAGAAATAAATCACTATTTCAGAGAGTTTACAGAATTTCCTATGCTGATTACTTTCAGTATTTATCTGGTTGTTCTCCAGTTAAAATGGTGTAAGTGTATAAAAAAAAAAAGAGAATTAGCATTTTAAATATATGCCAAGGGCTGTCACTGTTTCTGGTATACAGGAGGAGCACAGAAGACAGGAAAAAATACAGCTTCTAGAAGGGATTAAATGTGGATGGAAAAATAAAAAAGCTTGATAGCAGCCTGAAGTAGAAGGATTAGAATAACCTCAGTATATTCTAAGATAATTGGCTTTTTGTAAATGCAGGTATACCTTTTGTTTATTAAGTACGTGAAACCCTATCTTAATCAGGGCTGTATTGTATGGTTTTGGAATAAATGAAAGGAAACTTAAAGGTGGGTTTTCTTTTGAGGGAGGGAAGGGTGCTGAAACCTCCTAAGAATGACCTAATGCATGGCATATATTGACAAGGAAAACATAGACTGATCTTTCTGTTTTACAGCAAATAATTATTTCCTTTATACACTTGAATTGACAAATGCATTTTTCACTCTAAATCAAAGAAATCTTCAATAATATGCCATATCCCGAGGCAATAGATGGTGAGTATAACTGATGTTTCTATCTTTTTGGACAGTATATTTGAGACAAGAAAATTGGGGTCAGGATAATTAACTGATTTTTAAAGTCTGAACATTTTCAGCCTCTTTGTAGACTTTTTCTTTGTATAAATGATTTACATGGAAATGCAAAACGTGAATCTTCTTGTTTCAAAGAGGCAAAGAGAAAATGCCTTCAGCTGACGTGCAGGAATAAGATTTAATTGTAAAATAATTGCGCATTTTGGAGTGAATCTCGTGTAGAAAATACTCCACTGTACTCTCTTAACTGACCAGAATTGATCCCTTGCAGAAGGGAAGCGACTTGCCTTCAGCCCAAATTAATAACTCGTCGGTAACAGCATTCCATGTATTAGTTAATTACATACACTCGTCCTCGCGTTTGCAACACTCCTCGCAACTTTGCCTGGATGTGCCAGGGTTGAGATCAAACCCCTCTGCGGTCAGAGAGATTAAAATTGAGGCGACCTCAAAGAGCAGGACTGAGCCAGAAAGGCAGCTGTCCGTGCAAGAGCTGAGCTTTTATGCACCAAGGGGATGAGCTTGGAAACTAAGCAGGAATCAAAAAAAAAAAAAACAAAAAAGAACCAACCAACCAACCCCAAAATCAGAAAGCTGTGCCTGGGTGCTTTGAGCTATGGCAGATGCTGGGAAACAGGACGCTGTGTTGGGAAATGCAGGAATACTTGGGCTTTGCCTGATCAACTAAGTTGCAGCTCCTAATTGCATTTGAGGAAAAGGGTTAAAACAAAAGATTCTGGCATATCCAGCAGTCGTGAAACGATTTTGGGGTCAGAACCACGTAGAGATAAGGTGTGCAACGAAGTACGTGGTGAACTATTTATTTGCAAGCCATCTATAAATGAATTAGCTGTGCCTGTACAAGGGCAGACAATCACTTAATACACTGAAAACAGCTGAAAAGTTGATTAGAACTAGGCGAGGACCTATAAAATGGCAGGAGGATTATGAACCAGCTCTTCTTCCCAAAGAAAGTGGGGCGTCGGGGCGGGAATTTGGGCCTGTTGCATTCTTTCTGTGCAACCATTTTGTTGCCCATCTTCTCGCCCGCAGACTTTGTGGTGCGAGGGGCAGCGCTGCGCAGGGGCACGAACGCATCGCCTCGGGTTTTTTTTTTTTTTTTTTTTTAATAGATGCAGCAAGAAGGGATGGAGGGAGGGGGAAGTTTCCCAACCATGGGAGCGATGCGGGGTACGGGCAGGAGCACCCCCCACCATCCGCGTTAAAACGCGCGGCCAGGGTCCCAGCGCCGTGGGGCGCGGGCGCTGCTCTCCGCCCCCGCGCAAAGCGGGTTTGCGCTGGCTCCTTCTCCTGGGGCCGGGGCAGCGCAGGCACCGCAGAGCCAGCTTGGGGAGCCCCCGGGTGCGCTCCAAATGTGCGGGCTAAGCCCTCTGCGCTCTTGCTCGCCCCGCCGCGCACCCCGCCGGGAGGGCGGTCAGGCGCTCTCCGCCGCAGCGCCGTGC
>VZTN01000533.1:191021-215004 GCA_013400515.1 Erpornis zantholeuca
GCCGGACGTCACGGGGGGCGGGGCTGGGGCAGGGGCGTGACGCGGGGGCCGCCGCTAGGGGGCGCAGCAGGCGGTGCCAGGGCCTCTTCACGCAGGGGTGGGGGGCAGACGTGGCGCCTTTTCCCCCCACGGGGTGCTTTTAAAATATTTCTTTACCCTTTTTTTTCCGTGCCAGAGAAGCGGTGGTGCCGCTGGTGGCCATGCCGGGAGCGGGGTGTCTCCCCTTCATCCCCCAGTTCTTCCCGTAGTGCCCGGTTTTGGGCTGGGCTGGCGATCCCGGTTCCCTAGTTTTGGGTCCAAGGACCAGGACAGGCCGCGAGTTTCACGAAGGCGCTTAAAAAAACCCTGTCTAAACCACAAATAGATTAATAAATTTTCTCAGTCCCTGTTGCCACATGGCTGTGAGCGCCATCACTTCCCTGGCATCTCTGGTTGTGGCATCTCTTACTTCTTGTAAGGCACTGCAGGCTTCGGCAGCTTTGGAAGATTTGAGGGTTTTCCCGAGGTGATTCCTTTTAGAATCAAAAAGCAGATACGAACTGCCTGGTTCCTGCTCCACCCGGGACAGTGCTCACCTCTACATACCTTATTGTGCCCAGCAGGACTTAGATTGAGGGGCATTGTGGCCTGGCCAGGCTGCAATCCTTAGGGATTTTTCCTAAAGTTTCTGCTCTTCAAACACAACCAAAAATTAATGGTAGTTAAAGGGTAAACTAAAAAACATCTTCCCCGGTTGTTTTTTCATAAAACCCAGTTTCTTTTTCCCATAGCTTGGAAGCACACAAGTAGTGTTGGGTTAGGCAGATGTGGTTGATGTTTCTATTGTTTTGTTTTTTTAAAAATTTCAATCAAATGGGGTTTTTTTTCCCAGCAGACAGCTGCTGCCTTCATGAGAACCTGTTCTCTTCATTAGCCAGGCACAAGATCCTGGCCACCTCATGCAGGGTTTTGACCAGCATGTTCTCTAGCACAGAACTGATGTCTGGGGGAAGGCAGGCTCCCAAAAACTCTCTCCGCTGATCCTAGTTTTTGCTGTAATCTGAAGACTACAAGACCAAGCTCCATTAATTAAGGCTTGACTTCTATAAATCCTATGGAAACTGCCACATTTGCTCCTTCTGTGTAAAGTTTGAATACTTTAATAGCTGTTGTTTATCTTTTGTCAAAAACAAAAGCAGACAAACTAAAAAGTGTCAAACCTTATCCTTTGTCAAGAGGATTTTCAGTAAATTTTTGAATGCTGCTTTATGTATTTGATACTTAGATATATGAAATGTTATATACATGCTGTATTTATTCTACCAATTAAAAAATTCTGGATTGATTTTCCTTGATAAGGAGGGAAAAAGGTTTTTTCATTGTCATTTCAATTCTAATCTTTCCCTGAAGAGACTGAAAACTAATAATAAATTGACTTCAGGTTAAGGTGCAGTTGTCTGTATTGATAGTCCTGGCAGTGAGTTGTGCCCTAACCAGCTCAGAATAATCAACTGTATTGCATATACATCTTAATGCACGTCTAGCACATTATAGGCATATGGATACATATGTACATGTATTACATGAACAGTAATACATCTGGTACTACAGCATGCCTGTGTCTCATCATGTGGGACAGAATAGTGGGCTGTGGAAGTGCCAAGAGTTGTGAAATGCTGCAGCTATTCTGTTGTGTTTTTTTTTTTTTTTTAAGTGAGATTCTTTTAAGATTATAGTAGTATTTTTCAAAAACATTGTATATTTGGTGTTTCTCATGCCTGACTTAGCTGTATTAATTAACAGATTCCAGGGTTATGTTGCTGTGCCATGTTGCTAAGCCTTAACACAGATCTGTGGGATGCTCATAAAAGATGTATATGGTACTCATCCAGCTATCTCTCAGCTTTATTCCAAGGCTGGCCCAGTGCTTATGGCACTGGTTAGAAATTACAGTACATATTCCTAGAGAATTCCAAAGGGCATGTGAAAAATAATTAGATTTTACCAGGTCACAGCTGCTCTGGAGCATTGAAAGGTCTTTAATGTGCTGTTGCAAGCAGATTTTTGACTGTATTCTTTTATGTAAACTCCATAAATATACTTCTTAAGAACGTGAGTAGCCTTTAAAATACTCTCCAGAAAAAACCTGTTGTACATGGAGATTTTGACCACATTCTCCATCTTTTTCCTAGAACGTAGAAATTCAAGGTATCTTCAATTCCAGGAGACTGGAGATGTTCTGTTAATAAGGATGGAGTTACTCACATGTTGGGAATAAAAATATGAATATTTAACACAGACGTGACAAAGCCTAGGAACATAATGAGAGATTTTAATTGAATTTCTAAGTTAAAATAGTGTTTTACCTGTATTTTGTTTATAGAATTAATTAATGCTCATGACACTGAGATTAAAGTTCTTGTCAGACCTACAGGGAAATTACCTTTTGGAAGACACAGTAATCTTGGTAACGCTTCATGTGCTGAGAGGGTTTAAAAGGTGTCGGGTGGGAAATTCAGAGTAGCACACTTCATAATGTGTTTCACAGAATTTTACTGCAAGTTTATAACACACTCTTGTAAGGTGCCATTAGGCCAATGTGCTAATGATGATGATTGTTTTTTTTTTCCTGAGCATCCTGATGGTGTGATAAGAATTGAAGTTCTGGGAACTCCCTCAGCCAAGGGTTGACCTGAATGACTCTCCATGTGACTTGGCAGGCTTTTTGGATATACTTTGTCCTGCTGTAGATCAGGTTCCAGTCATATACATTTCTGGGTAAGACATTTATGAAATGTTGAGAAACCAAACACCTTGACTGGGAAGTGAAATTGAATCTGAGATCACTCATCCTTGGTGAAGCAGAGGGGTGGCTGTCTTCAAGAATCAAAACTGAACCCTTGCTTTGTTGAGCGTCTCAAGGACAGATATCTGTCAGATAAAGCTGAGAGTAATAGTTTGATATTCAATGGAATAAGCTGAAATGAATGCTAGTAGGTTTTAGCTTCAGGCTTTTATGAGGCTATATTGATTTTCCAAAGCAAGCTGTCCCGAATCCAAGTTAGACATAGGCTGATTTGTAGAGACATGTAAGGGAAAAGGACTCTATGATACATGAACTTCAGTATGATACATGTTCTGTAAGGTTTCCTGATATTCACTAAGTAGAGTCTCTCCGTAAATGCATATTTCATTTAATATTAGACTTTAGTCTTTAAACGATCTGAGCCATTTCAGAATTAGAATCCAGTTTTGGATATAGTCCTTCCAAATACAAATGCCTGTCAAATTCAGCTTTCAGCATTGTGTATGTACATAGAGTACCTTGTCAAAGTTGGTGCAGCAGCTCTGTATCAGATACACCAAAAATGGGAGTGTAACCATGCAAGACAGTCCACAGCAGAGCTGAAAAGGTATGGAGAGTTTAAAACTAAATACTCATTTAAAATTAGGTGGGCTGAAGTGTGCTTCTTTCTTTTCCCCTGTCAGAGGAATGTTAGAGATAATAGTTGTAATTGTGGTTATTTTGTTTCTGTGTAAAGGCCACGTAAGAGAGGGGTCTTTAACAGAGATTAGGCCACTGCACCTGTATCTTCTGCCATTCCTCCCTCTTCTTTCCATGCTTTCTCCCTGTTCTGCTTTCCAACTCTTCTAAACAGCCCCAGGGAAAAGCCCTGTCAACTCAGAAACACCCATGATGCAATCACATCTGTATTTTCCCTAAGGCAAATAAACAGCTTTGCTTGTGAGATCATGTGCTATGGATAGCAAAATCAAGTAACTTAATAGGGTACTTGAAATTGCAAAGCCTTTGAGTAAGGTATTTCTTTTTTATTATTTACAGGACATACAGCAGTGGATAAAGAAAGCCCTAAGTCCATACCGGGATAGTTTGTTCCTAATGCTTAAAGCTGATACTTGTATTTAAAAGGCAATTTCCTCTGTTAGGTAGATGTCAAACCATGAAGCCACCATGATAACATTTTTTAGGAGAAACAGTGCTAACTCCTTCACAGCTATGAAGAACATGGAGATTTTCTGTGCTTACCTGACAAAGAAAGTAGTGCTGTCAGAACAGAATAGACTTTCCTGTTGCTTGATGTGGCTTTGAAAATGTGTTAAAGGGAGGAAAAATAGTGTTCCTCAAAAAAACCCTTGAAAACCTTAACTGAGATTTTTAGTAATGTCCAGTGTGTCTGAGGAAGAATCCAGTGAAGGAAAAAAGCTGGTGTTCTGCCCTCAGGGTAGTTCTGCATTTGCAAATTCACGTTTTTATGGATGAGGCCTATACTGAGCTGAACAAAGTAGTAAATGCATTTTTACACCTGCCTCAATAAAAAAGGTTCCAATAGTACAGAAATACATTAAAAAAATACCAACTAAAAAACAATGCAAAACCTTCTGAAATAGCAGAAAAAAAATTTGGTGCAATTTCGGTCTTGGGGTCTTTCTCGGAGCTTTATTTGCTGCTTGTGCAACAGTTGCCCAGAGCCAGCCTTCTAGGATAGAGATATGCAAGGCAGGGGTGTTTTGGGGCTTGGGGTGGATGATTCCTTCCTGTCAATGTTCCTGTTTTCCCTGTTAATGTTGGAACTCTTGCTGCTCCTGCTGTTGCCTGTTTAGATACTGATCAGACATTCAGTTGGGCAAAATTAATGTTGTTATATTTTCCTATGCAGTTTTCATAAATCTCAGTTCTTCATAGGTTTATTCTGAAAGCTTGAAAGTCACATACTTTCTCTCAAGTCTTTTTTCAGGCCATGAAAATAGTTCTTCTGGTCCTTCTCTTTGTTTTTACTTCCGGATAGCCCCAGAGGATTTTCCGCCTTTGTCTTTCCTCTCACTGTCATCAACCTCCCTCTGCCAGGCTTTCTGCATACGCCCTGCCTCCTACCCACCTCCTCTCCTCCTTCTGTAGTGCCCAATAGTTGTGTCTCCACACATCAGCCCACATGGGAACATTCACATTCCAGTTTTTTGTGCATTGATCTTATGCCAGCAGAAGCTGCTTCTGCTGAACTTTTCTCTCCCTCATTGTTCTTCTTTGGCCCCTTTTACATGTTAGATAGTTTCCTATTTTCTTTCCTCCTCCTATTAGTTGAGCAGTTCCACTTAGGTCTAATCTGGTAAAATTACAGTGGCCAAGTTTTCTGCAGATGTATAATGTATGAGTTCCCCAGTTTGAATATTTAGCATTCTTTATAAACTCAAAGCAAGTGTATGGGGATACAGTGCTGCTGAAGGCATTAGGTGGTGATCTGTAATCTCTGCAAAAATGTACACCCCCTGCTTTGCAGGCAAATCAAATAAAAGCATTAGCACAGTGTTTTGGCCAAATGCACCACCCTAGTTGTTTGTGTCTAGTCTGTGTTAACACCTAGCAATGAGCCGGAGTCTGTGCATTTGCTGATTTGCTTGTGTAATACCTGGGTTTGAAATTACGAAAGACTCTGCCAGTGTTGAATATATGAATAACTCAAAAGTGTTTATTCTCAGGAAGGACTAAGTTTACATTGTCTGAACAGATTTATTTAGTTGTGAGCAGGGGTTATTTTTCTGTCTTCTGTTCAGCAAGAGAGGGTGTTTCAGGAATGGCTTTTCACAACAGCAGTTAATGGGGTTGGCAGAAAGTTATGGGTTGATATGGTCATTAAAAGTGAGTTAACAGGAATTTTGAAATTTTCCTGGCTGTGAGAAATATAGTTACATTTGATGAAATTTTGACTCAGGAAAAGGACACACATGCAGAACTTTATCTTAGTTGAGAAAACAAGTAACTTTTGTACAAGAGTCAACCCCACCAGCACCATCTGCGTGAATTGGTGTGGGCGCTGGCGTGTTTTCAGCATCTGCTGGCTGAATGTGCTGTGGAAAGATCCTTGAAGCTAAACAGAAAAAAAGATAGTTGTAAGGCATATGTTTGTGTTCTTTCACATTTCCTTTCCTTGTAGTACATTTTTAATAGTGATTTGACTTGTTACCCATGAAATTTTGTTTGGAATTTACCTCAAATGTAAAGGAGATCTCATTCCTAAAGCACTGGCATGCTCAGCAGAGGCATGCTATTTCGTTTGAGTCTTAGAAGCATATTCAAGTTGGAGGGTTTCCCAGGTAATCCTAGAGCGCTCCCTCTTCAGTTTTCACCCAGTTCCAACACCTAGAATGACTAGGGACACTGAAGAGTGAGAGATCTCCCCTACCAGGTGTCTGCCCAGGGCTTCCTGGTAAGCAGGGAAGTGAGGAGAAGGCCTGAGACCTGGGAATTACTTGGAGCAGGTGATGGACATGCATTATTCAGTGGATATGACTTACTGCTACTGAGGGTGAAGTTCCTTGAAGTGCTAAGAGGCTGAATTTTCATGGGAATCAGGATCTTAAATGCATTTTAAGTTTCGTATCTAGAGCAGTGTTGTGTATTTTTTTTCCCCTTCCTTAATCCATCTTTAATCTCCTTCCTCAAAGGTTTTGTTCTTTGGCCTTTGGTGAACACACACTAATTGCTGCTGCCAATCCCAAGGCCTTGGGGGAAATGTTGGGAGTCCTAAGTAGAAGTAACCTGTAGGAACCCGTAAGAGAGCTTCAGTTCTGTGACTCAGGTAAACAAAGGCATTTTGGCTGACCTCAGGATGGATGTAGCTGTGCGTGATGTGAAGCACGTAAGGGAGTTGACTTGCTTGAGAAGGTGACAACAGCAGCTTTGTTAGTGAAGAACGGAGACTGACTCTTTCTTTGAGTTCCTTGTTTCTCCTCTCACCTTAAAAGTAAGAAAACCAAACTCCAGCCTTTCACATAGACAGCTGAGCATGTTTTAGTCTCCCCTAAGAGTGGTCTACACTGTAGTAGCTTTGTTTCCAATTCATTGTTGGGGAAAAAGATTTTCAAAGCTGCTTCACTGTCACTCTTCCCCTCGCTTCTCCACACTAAACCCTACTGCTCTTCACTAAAGGTTTGTGACGTTGATGCCAGAGGCTTTGTCTCTATTCCCTTTGGAGAGGAGTTGTAAGAAAGGTCAGAGGCAGGCCTGGCTCTGCCAGGACAGCAGGTTAAGTGCAAGGCCTGTAGCACAGTCATTACAGTGTACGTGATGTCGTGGGATAGAGAGATCAGCGATATACACTCTTGAGTGGTTTGGCTTTTCATTTCTTTGCTTGGTACTCTAGATGGGTTTTCACACCAGAATTTAAATCCCTTTCTAATCTCCAGGTATTTTGACAAAATTCGGAGGTACAAAATTCAGTTTTGCACATTGCTGTGAAAATAAAAGCTACGTGGTGGTGGTATTGACAGGGCTAGCTGGACCTATGATCTGAATCAAATATGGTATGTCTGTAGTCCTGATTAAGCATTACTCAATCTCTCTCCACATAAGCAGGCTTTCAGATACAGTGGAATGTGTGAGAACTATTTAATTACCACTTATTGACCAAAAAAAAAAAAATCTTCATTCAAACGAGAGAAGCAGAGTCCCTCATTAAAACTGGAGTAGTTCTTGACCTTAGCAACGATTCTTTAAAATCATGCATTTCTCAAACCACCAGCAGCCTAAACTAGCACATCATTTATAAGTATTGTTCACCTGATATGTACCTCAGCGTGTCTTTAGGGAGATTAAAAGCCATGCAAGATGCTTGTTACAATAACAACATAGTTTTGTACTTAAAACCTCAAACCTTTTACAAATAAATTGACCATAGTTGAGAAAAGGGTCTGAGATGCAATGTATGATTTTTGAAGGCGATGCTTGAAACATCTGCTTTTGTAGTTCTAATGCACTGAAACCAGAAGTTTGCCTTGCAAATACCAGCAGATGCAACACCCAAACTCCAAGAGAAGCTCAGGAAGAGCTGTTAACAGCTGCACTGGGAAATTACCTTCATATTTAAATATGAATGCATCTAAAAATAGCCCCAGTGAGAAATGAAAACTCCATTTGTTGTTAGCCTGCTTAGTATTTGTCTTTATTTCTAGTTGATGTTATTTTACGTTATTGTTCGTGGATATAACAAAGCCTATTTCATTTCTTCTTGATCATTTTTCCCAGGGGTTGTAGAGAGGTTCTGATTGCAATTGTAAATTCTTTAGTGAACAAGTCATGATTGCTATGGATTGTTCAACCACAATCATTTAGAGCCTGTGCCGGGTCAGCTCTGTGCTCTCTGTGCTCTGTGCACACAGTGGAGTGTAGAAGCACATAACAGAAGGGATTCAGGTTATTGAGTTCAGGTCCTTGATACTCCAGGCAAGAGCATCTAAAAATGGGTTTGCACAATACATCTGCCTGGCTCCTGCCGCAGAGGGCAGCCCCATCTCCACTTTTGCATCAGCTTGTGTTTGGCCAGCTCAGCTGCCAAAAATGCAGACTTCCTCCCAGAATGAAATACGTTTTGCTGATGCTGCCCTTCTATGCAGCTCATGATGGAGCTAGACAAGTGCTGGACCATCCTGTTCCAGTGCACTTTGGTTGTTGGGTCCAGTGTGCTGCACTGTGTGGCTGAAGTTGGCTTTTGTGGTCAGCTTTAACAGTACTGCAAGTATGCTTTTCAGAGGGGTGAAAAGTCAAGTTTTAAGCCTCATTAGGTGCTCTATTTAGTCTCCATGGATTTAGTGGAAAGTTTCTGTGCATGTATGCATGGAATGGTTTCAAGTCAAATCCATCCACTCAAAGAGCAGATGAGCCAGCTCTGAATGACAGCCAGTCACACTGCACGTCACAAATTGCTGCTGGCTCAGTTTCACTTATTTGTTTATTTACTTCACCATTCTGAGCTGCCTGCAAAACAACTGCAAAGCCCTGCTGCCTGCTAGTTATGGTTTTCCACCCACCATCACCATTCAAAACTCACTTCAACACTGCATCTGTGAACTTCTGCCTTAGAGGTCTCGTACAGACTTGTTCTTAGTAAACGTACGAGTTTGGCATATGAAGCTCTCAAATTTCTTACGGTTTATGTCGCCTGTCATATTACTACAAAACATTTTTCTTCTTTGCTTTTTCATTTCTGAAACTAAAAAAAATACTAATCTTTTTCTGTAACCTGTAATTCTACATCTACTGTATTTTTAATAACAATAGATGCCATAACATGCTGGGGCTGTTACTGTGGAATTACTTTGTTGTTTTCCCAATGGTCTGAGGATTTTAATATGTTGGCCAAATGCCTCATTGAAAGGATTGTGGTATTGGCATGGAAACTGGCACTTTCATCAAATTGTGTGGCAGCTGTTCATTTTGTCGTGACTGTAGCAACCCTTTGCTCTCGCAATGTGGTGCTTGCGTTACTTAAGGTTTCAAGTAGAAACAGTCTCGTGTAACTATTGCTGAAATGTTCAGTGCTTATTCTGGGAGTCCCTGAGCAGTGGGTGCTGCCAAAGACAGGGCAGGATCTCTTCACTCTTGTGACCAGTGACTCGAGGAAATGAAATGAAGCTGAGTTAGGGGAGGTTTAGGTTGAATATCAGGAAGGGTTTTTTTTACCCAGAGGATGGTTGGGCTCTGAACAGGCTCCCCAGGGAAGTGGTCACAGCATCAAGCCTGCCAGAGCTCCAGAAGCATTTGCACAATGTTCTCAGGCACATGGTGGGATTTTTGGATGTCCTGTTCAGGGCCAGGAGCTGGACCCAATGATCCCGATGGATCCCTTCCAACTGAGCATATTCTGTGATTTTCTGATTATTAATCCTATGTAGCCAACTCTGAAATCCACCTGCCTTTTCATCTTAGGGTGGTTTGGGTTTGTTCCCTTCTCAGAGATGTCGAGAAGGTATAAACATTGACCATTAACTGCATTTAGAGTGACTGCTGGGAAAACATCACTGTAACTCTGTAAACTCAGGAATGCTGTGCAGAAATGCAGGGAGTGGGCAATTTGTCCTTTGCTATGATACCCCAATCTGTAGAATACTGTGTACTAGGAAAATGTATTTGCATAAACTGGGCCAGAGAGCCAGGAGGACATGGTATTGGTTTGCATTTTCATTTTGGTGAGCAGACACATTGCTGTGTTGTGTTTGTGGCAAAAAGCAGAGGTAGATGGGAATGAAGGCAGCTGTGGCAGCCAAACCAGGAGTCATTTACAGAGGAACGATGAGGCATCACTGTAACAGGCACTGACCTGTTGCTGGCCTGTGAAGGGTTGTACCTTTCCACTTTGAAGCTCTACAAGTTTAATAGTTTTAACCCAAAGACTTTTGAATTCTGTTAGATATCCTTATAATACCGTAGATAGCTTTGTATACGTATTTTTTATTTCATCTCATGGCAGTGATATGCTGCCTGGATTAAAGGCATCTTTTTTAAAATGCTAATTACGGTTCCTTTAAAGGTTTTGGATTTGCAGACTGAGCTGTCTTCTGTATTGCTTCAAAAGTGGGTGTTATAAATTTTGCAGGCATTAGTATGTTGTTTAGAAAACAGATGTTATTTGATATCTTCAAGTCATCTGACTTTTTCTGGGTAAGAGGGAGAGCACTGCAGACAAAGAGGAATTTTAAGACCTGTGCTCTCAATTTGTGTGTCCTGTGGCCTGCCAGCTCTTTTACCTCTTTCTGGATGGATAGTCATCCATCTAGTTGTTGGTGAGTCTGCTTTAATGTAGGCACTTGAGGCCTGTGTTTTGGGTCTGGTATTTGGAGTTCATAGCATCTTAAAATTTTAAAACCATTACTTTGTAATAGTATATTTCAGTGATCTGCAGCAGAGAAAACAAATTGGTTAGTACAGGAGTAAATAATCTCCTAGAATAAGGAAAAAAAAACACATAGAAGAATAAAGGAAATATTTTATGGCTTCTAGAACTTTTTTTATAATCAAACGTGACTGCTCTTCTCCCTGTCTGTGCTCTGCACACACATGCACATACATATTTTCCTTACATTCCAAATGTTTCTGATCAGAGCAGCTAGTTGCAGGCACAAATGCTGTTAGGAAAATATCAGTCCCAGAAACAGCAGCTATTGAAAGATTAGAAGTGACTGAAAAAAAATCTTGTAGAAGAACTTCTAATGTAATTGTAACATAATTTGTTGCTGCTCTTGCTCTGCTATGGCATGATTAAGTACTGAATTTGAATCAGCTTTTAAAGGAAAATGCTTAGTTTCATTCCACAGCACAATTGGCAACTAAATAAAAGTTCAGACTGGATTTTTTTTCCAGCCCTCTTTTCACAGAGAAAGGAAAATGTACATAGGGTCTTTTGTATTTTGCAGAGAGGAAGTGTAGCACAATGGACTGTCGGAGGAAAGCAATTCCGATAATCAGTTTTCTGTACTACTTATTACAACTGGTCAGGACTGAGGTTTAATTAAATTTTAGGGATAAAGGACAATAGAGTGTGCTAAGGATGGCGAGTCAGCTTAAACTCAGAATTTCCTGGCTTTAATCCATTTCTGTGCCAACTCAGTAGTACTTCAATGTATGACTTCAGATGGGATTCTCTTGTGTAGAAAGTAATAACTGATGAGGTTTTAGAAGTTTTCCAGGGTCTCTTTTGACTTCCAGAGTAATTACTCATTCATGAGTGGGTAATGGGAGTGTGGCACCCGGGAATGCCCCACTTCTGTGCCAAGTTTTAGCACTGTGGGTTTACACAGTAAGTTGGCAAGTTTGTTAGTTTGTAAGTGTTTTTAAAATAATGCTAAAATATAGTGATTTCAAAAGGATAGTTTATTAAGAGCAAATGCGATCTTTTTTGACTCTTAAATATTTTGTATCAAGTTGAGAGAAGACGAAAATACCCTGAGTGTGCCATTATGACATTCAGAGTGACCTTCTGTATAATGGGGCCCAAATAACCTTTTGACACTATTTTTTGGTACCACAGCTGTCGCAGGCACAGCTTCAAAAGGCATCCTGTCTTCCAAGGTGAAGAGTTTGCTGTGCATCTTAAATATTAACTGTTGCTTGTCCTCCAAACTGCACTCACTGTTAAAACCTGTTCCAGTGTTGTGATCTGGTGTCAGTGGCATTGGACATTCTCAGCAAGACAAGTGATCTATGTGATAAGAATTGTGACATATTCTGGGGCTTGATGGCTGCAGGTAAATCACTCCTACCTTGCTGTTGAATGTGTATATTAATTACATTCTTCCCTTTGCCCACACTGAAACAAATTTTCTAGGTTTTGAATTCCTTCTTTAGAACTTTTCTAGAGCTTTTCTAGACCCATTAACATTTTTTTCCCCAGGATGGATACAGCTGCAGCAGTGATTGCTTCAGATTGTGCTCAACCAACAGCCCAAATTCAGAATCAAAAAGAATTTAACAAAATTTGAATTCTTTATTGATAGCATTCCCACTTTGGCATCCTTTTTGCCATGGTTTTTGTCACACTGGCAGTCTACAGACCTTTTAAAACCAGTTTTATAGAATTCTATTTCTCAGGCACATCTAGAGTATCAGAAAAAAAGAAAAGCAGATAGGACTATCTTTCAGGGTGCCCAGAATTTTGCTTTTGTGTTCTTTAGTAGTCACAAGAAGCTTGAGCTGGTACTTCTGCCCTGCACCGTACTTCTGTACTACATTAGTGTTGATTAATGAACAAGTGCCACTGTTTTGGCATACACTAACATAATTATTAGATAATTAAATAAAATATACTAACTGTGGAGAACCCCAAAACACTACGTTGAGCTATGTTTAATTTTCCAGCTGCGAAAGAAGACACTGCTTCACAAACTTTCCTTTTCATGCTTTTTCCCTCACACACTTTAGACTTTTGTGGGTTATATGCTCAGCTAAACTGGCATGTTATGCACAGTTTGTGCTGCACATTTGCAGTACACTAGTTTTTCTTCAGTAATGATGTGAGAAATACAAAAAACCCAACATGATAAATCAATAGACATCTTAGATCTTTTGCATCTATCTGCTTTATAGGTGCTGTTATAGGGTACATTTGTGGTCCTACATGGTATTTAGTTTAATAACTAAAATTGGAAAAGCTTTTAGGCCTAAAAAAATGTTCATATTCATACTCATAGTTAATTCTGATGTAGAATTAATTTTATTGAATAAATTAGAAACTATAGTAAAATGGAGGAGACACCTATGAATTTTGCCGATGCATGATTAAAGTGAACACTGCTTCACACTACCTAATTTTATAAACAGGATTAGTAAGCCTAATTTTATAGACTGTAAATATTTGGATTGGTATTTGTCATAGCGTTTAGTTAGGACAAGCCCCTATGCTGTATTTATTCCCAGCCTAAGACATATACTGTTTTTACACAGATGTTCCAAATCACTGTATTCAGGCTGCTTATTCCCACCTACTTTCATGAATCATTTGAAAAGGGAGGATGGAAAACGTTGACAATTTTAGCAGATACAATTCCAGAAACTCATTAATAAATACGTTTCACACGCCCCCAAACCTTGAATTAACAATAAACCTTATATGAGAATGTGAAATTGATACCTACTGCTCATTTTTTCCAGTGTTTGTGCTGTAAATGGTACGGGGAAGGCTGTTGAGTAGTTTTGTTCAATGATGGGCTACATACTGCTTTTACAGAGACCAATTTTCTGCTTCAGACAACAAAAGCTCTAGATTTTGTTGGGGTTTTTAAAATTCTAATTGCTGAAAAATTATTTCAGCTAGTCTTGCTTATCATATAACAATAAAGCTTTAGGGCAATTGACCTGCTGACCTTAATTCCCAGGAAACTGTCACATTTCTTCTTTATTCCTTTGTTCATCTTAACAATGTGACCCAAAATACTACTGAGCTTTAAAGTTTCTCAGCGTAGTAAGGTCAAGCTTTAGTCGCCATAGTTACAGTTCAGCTCCGCGGGTCAGAGGGCAAATAGATTAATGATGTCAGACACATCTTTAAATGGTTCTTACACGGCTTCGCCATGCGGTGAGCAGCTGAGCATATTTGAGATGACAAAGGCCTTCTTAAGTCTTGCTAATAGGAGGATCTTTGGAGACGTCTGATGGAAAGGTCCTTTCCGCTGCGCACTGCCGTTCAATATCGAGCGGCGGTGGGCACTGGTGGAGGCTGCTTCGCTTCACACTGTCAGAAGAATATTGCAAAGAGTGGATAAATAGCTGCTGCTCCCCTG
Source organism: Erpornis zantholeuca (assembly GCA_013400515.1). Classification (NCBI taxonomy): domain Eukaryota; kingdom Metazoa; phylum Chordata; class Aves; order Passeriformes; family Timaliidae; genus Erpornis; species Erpornis zantholeuca. The sequence continues at coordinate 205,068 of VZTN01000533.1, forward strand.
TGGCTTTTGTTCTGGGCATCCGATTCCTTTGTCCAGGATTCAGTCCAGTGGTTAAATGCCTCAGAGAGGATGTAAAATAGTAAGCGGGAAGAATATATTGCCATTCTCGATGAAAGATGTGCTCTTTCCTTTGCAGTGGTGAGGTAAAGCCAAGAGATCTGTGGTTGTCGTGCCTGTTTCCTGGTAGTTATTAATAAAAGCCCTTCTTCATATGTGTAATAGTCAGACAGATATTAAAAACATATCTACATTCTTCCTCTAGATAATGAAACTTTTTAAATTAAAAAAGGAAATATGGCTCGCTTGATGACTTACACGGGTTCTTTGTGGAACAGGCCTTGGTGGTTTGGTCTCACATAGCCCATTTGTATCAGAATTCAACAAGACGAAGTAGCTGTTTGATCATTTTAATTTATGAGCAAGAATATTTCTCCTTTATAAGATCTTATTACTTGCACACCTGCACTATTGCACTTTTTTCAGAGAATGATGCATGTTGCACAAAAATGAGAAGCTGTGGTTGACTTGACATCATTGCTATGTTAGTTAAAAAAAAAACCAACTAAACCAGAAACCCCCCAAACCCAAGCAAAGCACTTTCACATGCACTATATGCCAGTATCTTCAGCAAGCTTCTGATTTTGAAATAACATCTGTGAAAACCATGAATTTATTTTTGAAATGGAAATCTAACTAATGGCTTGTGTAAGTCTCCAAACTGAATAAAATGAATAAAAACTTTATCATGAGGTCTGTAAGCAACATCAATATTTTTTGTATGTGTATACTGTCCTTCTTTAAAATGCATTATCAATTCATCATTGTGTAGTTGACAGCAGGAAAGTAGAAACTGTTGATGTAAAACTAATTTAGATGAAGAGTGGACTCAGAGCCTCTCTGCAATGGAGTGTCCTGATGCTGCTGGATGGAAGAATATTGTCAGTCTTGGGAAGGACTTGGTTACCTGGTGCCGCATTACAGTCTTTGCTTGTAACTGGCAGAACTGTGTAGTATTTCTTCTTCAATCCACTGGAATTAATTGCCACAGAAGAATTTGGACGCCTTGATGGTCAGCAAAATAAATGGTGTCCTGTCAGGGCTTATTCTGTTGAGCCGTATCAGGGGTATAACAAAGAAAAATTTCTATTCTTTCAGAGTCTGTAATATATTATTTATCCCCCTGAAAGGTGCACAGTTAGCTTTTTGGATTGTTTTCCTAAATGTTTTTTATCTTTATATTTGATATTTAACAGATTGTTTTCCCAGTGCACTCTTGACTTTATTCTGATACTAATGAAGAATAGATTACTCTAATCAGGTTTAGTATTTTTTTCTTTGTTGCTGTGAGGTGGAAGAAGAAGCTCTATTTTTTCCAGTATTACTTTTCCGCCTTGTAAGATATATTACAGCCTCTTTCTCTACAGCTCTCTCATTCTCTTGGCCAAGTGCAAAGTTTCCTTTTCTTCCTCAGAGCACTAATGTAGTACTTGAGAGTTAAGTGCTGCCCCCCCATTGCTTGTGTCGTAGGTACCCTTCTCCACCAGTCCAAATTGTTTCACCGATACTCTCACATTGTCCCCTGTAAGAAGTTGCTGCTTTAGCACCTACTTTTTCACATGAAGTAGTTTTGATTTTTTTAATTCATAGAATCGTAGAAAGTTTTGGGTTGGAAGGGATCTTAACAATCATCCAGTTCCTACCTCCAGCCATGGACAGGGACTAGACTGGCTTGCTCAGAGTTCCATCCAGCCTGACCTCGGACACTTCCAGGGATGGGTCACCCACAACATCTCTGGACAGCCCATTCCAGTGCCACCCTCACAGTAAAGAATTTTTTCCTAATATCTAATCTAAACCTACTCTCTGTCAGTTTGGATCCATTCCCCCTTTTCATCTCATTCTATGTTCTTGTAAATAATCCCTCTCCATCTTTCTTGCAGACTCCTTTCAGTTACTGGGAATATCACCCCTAAGCCTTCTGTTGTATAAATTCTTTGACGCTTATTCGTGTTTTGGAGACTTTCGTATGTCAGCTGAGTTTAAGAAGTTAACTGATATTTTTGAAGAATTTTTCTCTTATAGAGTAATTGAGTTTGTCTTGGCCTTGGGAAAACTGGCGAGTTCCATGTGTGTGGCATACCTGGATATACTAAACACTGCTGCTAGGCTCATTGCATACAACCAAAGTGGGAGAGGGAGTCTGGCTGCACGAGAACAGGGGTAGACCTCCAACAATTCACACTGATAGTTGATCATGGATAGAGCACTGGCTACTAAATGAGCAAGGCACTGCTGGTCCTTGTACAGGTGCCATACCAGGACAGGGAGAGCTGTTTTCAGGCAAGATACTTCGTTCAAGGTGAAAAAGCAGCTGCTGTAAACTTTCTGCAGAAAACTCTTCCACTTGTTTCCTTACAGCTGTGTGCACCTTTCAGTTCTTTATCGGTAGAACAGCTCAGCTAGGGGACTTCTTAATGTGGCACGTTGTGGACTGACAGCACTTGTATCCCCTGGGAGCTGTCAGAAACTGTTGCTGGGGTTTGACTTGCCTGTGATTATTCAATGATTAGTAATGACACTATTTCCTTATGGTCATTATTTTGAGGGAATTTTATGTGATTGACAGAACCACATAATTAAGAAAGATGAGAAAAAAAACCCACCCCAAACTGTGAGCTAGCCGGCTCTCAAAATGTGCTCTGTGATTTGGGAAAATGTAAGTGTTATGTTGTTCTGTAGATGTGTTGATTTAGACATTGACGACGTATCCTAAGATCCCTTGGATTCTAGAGCCTTAGCATGTGTGATTTGCTGGCCTGTTCGAACTCTTAGGAACTGCATCTCATATTGAATCATTATTATTCTGTAACACTGCAGCAGACAAAGGTTAGCCTTAGTTTCCATGTCCTAGTCATGAAGTGCATTAAAGTGGCTTGCATCTCCTTAACTGATGGACAGTGATTCTCTACTGGATGCAGACTATTGGGATATAATAAACTAATTTTAAACGTGATAAAACAAATGCTAGAAGAGTAAAAAATGCATTAGAATCTCTGGCTACAAATTTACAAACCATATCCTTCCAAAAAACCCACTAAAATCAAGGAAATTTGCCAATTTAATAGTAAGTTTTGCTAGGTTTTAAATCGAGTGTTTTGACAGATGTTGTAGCCACAACTTCTGATAGATTTTTTGTGTCCATTAAGCACCGATATCCTCCACTGGCTTCAGCCGTGGCATGAGAGATGGCGGTGAGTGTGCCTTTGCAAAACCTGCCCGGGAATAGACTGCCTTTGTCCAGCTCCAGAGATCCCCTGGAATGACTGACAGCAGAGCTTGCTTTCCCAGCTTTGAACAGTCAGAGTCCTTTCGTTTGCAGCCACTTTTAGGGTATAGCTCCATGAGTTTTCTTTGTGCTCACGAGCGTTGCTCCTCCACTAGTCCCTGTATCTGAGCTTTCATTCCTGGTGAAACTCAAGGCACTGTTACTGGCCCATGTCTTTCCCTATCTGAAACTAATTCTTCTTCTTGATGGTCTTGAGGGCAGCCTGTGCTAGTCACGTCAAAGGTCTGGTTTCTTTCAGGGCAGTACTTGATAGGGATGGAAATTTCCACAATCCTTTCCTGATGTTAATAGAGGTGCTCTGATTTATGAGAGATATAATTCTTCCAGTTTTAACTTTTACAATTCATGAAGCCACTCGTGGCTGGGGTATTATTAGATTAGGTATCCATTTTCTTAATAAAAAACGTGGATAAGTGGAGGCTCAACATGAAGATTCAGAAAGGAAACTGTAAAAAAATTACTGAATAATATAATTATTTTTCAGGATAATTTGTTTTATACTAATCTTACTGTGCAAAATGTGCCTAAGCACAACTTGCAGTGAATTGCAGTCTACTTCTGAATAACAATTTTCATGTATCATAATTAAGTGACTTCTGATATCTCTGTGCTATCAGGTACTATGGTTTTTTTCTTTTTCAACACAATGTGTAACAAACCACTGCTGTCCTCATTCCTGCATCAAAATAAACTTGTGGAACTAAAGTTATCACCGTTTTTGTGTCTCAAAACATTTATTTCGGAAGCTTGTAGTGAACTTTCCAATGTGAAGTACATTCCCTGGACTTCAAAAGTGGCACAAAAGCAGATTTTTTGAGGTGATTTCCTAAAACCAGAGGCTTGGATCGTTGCATTGTGGTGTGGTTACATGAGCGACTGTGTACAGTGACTTTTAAGCCATTTACCAATTTAAGACAAATGGGAATTAAATGATGGGGGAAATGTCTAGTAGCCAAATCTACTGACATGCTGCTTTTTTAATGTGAAGTTAATAAAAACTCTTGAGTGTCGTGTCTGATCTGATTGTCTGCCATTATAAATGGTGTCTGGCAGAGTGGGTGTAATTTGTGTACAAAAATGAAATGAGTGCTTAAGGGTAAAAAGTACCACTGCTTTTTCAATATAAACACAAGCATAATGCAGGCTGCTTATGGAGGCCTTGCTATTTTCCCGTGTTAAATCTCATTGTTTACTGTGCACCCCTACTTAGGTAATGTTTCATTTTAATTCCAATCATAGTGAACATTCTTATTTTTATAAAGCATCTGAGGTTTCTTTTTGGTCAAGAACTCTTTTGAAGTGCCCGGGAGTACTACTTGCAGCTGCATAAATGGTTTGGCACTGTAATTATGATCCCATTTCTCAAAGGTATACGAGAGGAGAAACATAAAGGGGCTTCCCCTAATCTTGTTTACTTCAAAAAATGGCAAGAACAAATCAGAGACTATAAAAATAATAGTAGCAGATGTAGAGAAAGTCAAGAGCAGGCAAGGAGTTGCAGGAGGTACAGTTTCTTCGCAGATGTTTAGAGCAGAAACTAAATAGTGTCACATACCTAATATTGTAAAAACAATATTTAAAGAGTTGATTTAGAAGCAGATTCAGAAAGAGGGAAGTTTTTTTCCCTTGATAGAACTGGAGATAGGGTAATCATCTTAGAAAAGGCTTGAAAATCAAAAGGCATAAACAAAGTTCAATTTAGTTGTACATGTGTATCCTTTCAGCTGGCAGACCAAATTATTCTGATTGTTTCTCATCAGATTTTAGCCCTTCTGTTCCATGCTGTTTATATTAACTTCCATTAACCTACATGTTTTGAGTGAAAGTTTAAAATGGGCTATGAAAATTGCTTTCATCACTTCTCGATTTTAAAATAAGCAACAGCACTGGATTGTTCTATGCCTATAATAGATTAGTTTCAATCAATAGCGTATTGATAATGTACAGTAAAATAACCTAGAATGACTGCACGCCTTTAAATGAAAGTTTAAATGTTTAATTTTTTCTTTTTTGGCCAGTGATTTGAATAGGTTTGCAACACACAAAGAAAAAGAGTTCTGTTTATTTGATGCTAGAATTTAGATATTAAGGAGTTTCTGCTTTTGCAGTTGAGAAGTATTATTGCACTTGAAGGTAATGCACTTACAATAGTAAATCTGTAAATTAAGAAGCCTGAACTTGCTGCTTCCATGTACTGTTAGCTTCAAGTTTGAGTACATTTTCCATTCCTTCAAAATCATCAGTGATGAATATAGTCCAAGGATCCAAGAGTATATAAATGCATATATTTTAAGCATTGTTATTCACTGAATAATTAATGTGAAAGCTGCTCATAAAGCTTGGCCAGTAATGTACCTTTGGAGGGTATTACCATCAATATCTGACATGACTTTGATTTCCACTAATGATATGTAACCAGGAAGACTGCTTAATGTGTCACTGCATATAAATCACCGTAGCTGGGTGGTCACGGAGACCACTGTATTTGGTAGTTTGGGAATGTAAATCCCTAATCCATCACTGGCAAACTGGATTTCTAAGTGCTGCTTTATATGTTCTGTTGTAGGTCTTTGTTTATAACATATTTCATGGGTTTGGAGCTCCTAAGAGGTGAAACTGGGCAGAAAAGCATTTATGTAATGCAAAAATCCCAGCACATAATGCTCATTTAAATAAGGAGAACTAAAATGTAGAGCAACAAAAGGTGAATAAACTATAAATGAGCTATGAGCTACTAACCAGCTGTTACATTCCATTTTAGAAGCAAAACAAATTAATGCAAAGGAGAGTGGAAAAAAAACCCAAGGAGAAAAGAAAAGGATTTTTGAAGCAGAACACAAATGAACAAATAGTGCCAGGAATGGAGCAGGAGGCTGGCACAGGCAAGGATGCAGGCACTAATTGTTTGGTAATGCACACACAGACATGGAGTGTGTGAACATGGGGGGCTTTATCCTCATTCCCCAGCTGAAGAAATAAAGATGCTTTAGCCAGTGCCATGGAAAGACTTGGTATGGAGCCGAGATTGGAACTGGATTTGATCAGCCTTTACTGAGAAGGAAGCAAAAGCAATTAGAAAGTGATGAAGAGCCTGTCAATACACCTATAGAAGGCTTTGCTGCATGCAAAAATTATTCTGTGTGGTAAATGACATGTTTGGGTGACAAAATATCATCAACTTTGTAAGAAATTAATTCATTTCATGCAATTACTGCAGTCACCTTCAGAATCACATCCTAGGCTGATCCTGTTGGAGGAAAGCAAAGGGAACAATGGGGATTCATATTTCAAGTCTGTTGAACAGTGAAGAAAATAGCCTTTATTTTTTTATGGAGTCAAAGCTGTCTTTAGTTTCCAACTAAATATAACATCTTTTGGGAAAGGAAAACAAAGAAGCCAGAGTATAATGGAGCTGTGAGCAGTAAATGTGATAAGCTTGAGATATGTAGGCATTGCTGGAAAAAAACCTTTTTGAGATTATTAAAAGTTTTGCACGAAGAGCATAGGGTAGTCTAAGTGAATCCCAGCCTTTTGTATGCATCACATGAAGTAAGCATCCTGAAAAATAAATCACTGTTAAGTACTGTTTGACATTCTGCAATGTATTGAAAACTGGTTAAAGAATCATGAACAAAGCAATGCAGTCGTTTGATTAATTGGCTGGCCATTTGCATTTTATGAAAATTTATCAGTATATGTTGTTTTAGGGCATCAGGTTGAAATGATGGATAAGTAAACTTGTGTACTTCGAAGATAATACTTAGTTTGAAGAGTTCAAAAAAGCCAATGTATAAAAAGGGAGTTAAGGAAAGGAAAAGGGAATTATTTTCCTTTGTGGAAAGTGTTTTGTGTATCTAGAGGAAAAAAAGGTGCCTGGTAAGTAAAAAAAGAGGGTAATAGGTGGTTATGGTGGGAAGGGACTTAGTGAATAATACAATTGTAGGAATAATGCCATAACTTGGTTGTTCTAGGAAGAATTGAAAGTTGGGGCTGGCCCCTAGTTGCAAATAAAAGTCAGATACTCATTATTCAAAGCAGCAGTCACTGGCCATTGCCTAACCAGCCAAAACCTCTGAAGCATCCCATCTCTCATACTCAGAATCCCAGGAAAGTCAAGCACAGCCCCGAGACCTGCTGTACCATGTTCTCTCTTCCCCTGTCTCTCCGCAGTAGAAGACAGACTGAAGGTTGGATGTGAATAGAAAATTGCTAACCGAGCCCTCCCCTAAAAAGCTTCAGCTGTTCACTTTTTGCATCAAGCTGCAAATGGTTCTTGTGTCAAAAACTAAAAGCAAGCTAATAAGAATTTCTTCTTAGAAGTGAGAGGGTGAAGGATATGAGACATGGATAAAGTATTGAACAGAACTTAAAAGGCAAAACAACACTGCAGTGTCTTAATTGGATCCTATAAAAACATTTGCATCAGTATGGTAGTTACCCTTTTATCGTTGTTTTTGCAGTCTCTGAGGCATTATAGAGAAATCATTTAATTTCTATGTTTACTTTGAAATGAACTAATGCAGAGTGCTGGGTTTTCTGGTTTATGACTTGCATTATTGCTTCACTGTATTAAAATCCTCTCAAAGTTCTTTAACCAGCACAGATCTGTTGATAATTGAAATCCAAGAATCAGCTCGCTAAACAAAGGTCAGATATTTTTTTTTCTCCTATGGTAAAATAAATATTGATTAAGTAGATTACATGGCAATAGAAAACTTAAAGTGAAAGAATGCTTCTGGTTCTTAGGTTCTCTTTTTCTAGCAGTGTGCAGGAATAGAGATCATGAAGCTGTATATGTGTAAGCAAAACCTGAACAGGACTTAGTTGGTCCACAAACCTTTCTGACTTGAAATTATTTGCAAATCCCAAAGTACCAAAAATTAATAGGCCAAGTTTCCTTGGTTTTAATAAAAGCAAACTGTTTTTCTTGACTAATCTATGCACAGTCTTATCAAATTTAGTTCTGCTTTTAAGAAGCTTTTAAAAACAGAATAACATTCCCCCCTTTCTTCTAGAGCTGAGTCTGGAGGGGCTTTCTGTGTTGTTCCTAACTGGTCATAGTTATGACCCACTGGTCATAGTTGAACCCCCAGTCTTTCTACTCAGTGCAAAGTGCATGTCCTGCACCCATTTTCAGTTTTATCTTTAAAATTGTAACAAGAACTTGTACAAGAGTGCAATTCTCTACAGACATCTGGCTGACCTTCTTCCCCTGTTTAAGCAGAAACAAATATTCCTTCTGATTTTGGTGACAAGGTGCTGTGTATGTAATTTGACTACTAGTTCAGGACTGTGTGACGTTTTGTGAATTGATGCCACAATTGGTCAGTTTTTCATGGATTTTTGAATTACAGTGGATCACCAGTCACTGATTATTGCTTTGCAGTGCAGAATTTTAAGAAGAAACAGTGCAAAGATGAGGTTTAGTATAAGATCGAGCCCCAAGCTGCATTCGTTCGGATTCAAGGGAGGCTGATGAAGTGTTCTTCAGCTCTTCAGCTCTTCAGTTCTTCAGGAGGAGCTTATTTCTGCCCATGATGAGCTGCTTAGTTGATTGAATAGGTGACTCAGTTCCTGACAGCTGTCAGTCTTGATGTTTGCTTCTGAACTTCTGTTTTGCTTCATTCATCTTAATCTCTGATTTTCTTTCCAATTTTTTTTGGCTTTGTCTTCTGTGCTCATTTCTGTTCTGGTCTCTGTGTTGCCTCTTCCTTTTGCATGACGAACCTTTCATTGCTTTCCTGGAGTTGCCTCCACAAGCAAAGATTAAAGCAGGCTGCTGGTTTCAAATTCTGATTAAAAAAAACCAAAAACAAACAGAATCTGCAGGAAAGATGTTATATTTTTAAAATCTTAAAAAGCAATCTGAAGATGAATAATGAACTTCCCTTTGTCCAGAATGGCTACGATAAGATAGTGAGAAAGATATATAAAAGATACCTCTGTTGGGAAATGGCTGGTCAAAAATCAAGATGAAAATATCAGAAATGTATGTATCTGTCCTGACCAGTTCTTAAATGTGCTTTGACCATCTCCTAAACCGAGGTCCACTGATTTTTTTTTTAGGGGAAAGAAAAACACAACAGAAAGAGGGATGTCTTTGAAAGTTTCCCAGAATTTATCCTAAATTAATTTTTTTTTGCTACACACAAGGCACAGAACCTACTCCCCAGCTTATAAATTAAGTATTGTTTTTGTTGTATCCAGTGGTGAATTATGAATAGGAATGCCTAAAAAGTGGAAAGCTACAGTAGTTTCCAGACTATTGACTGAAATTAGAGATGTTTAATACTTCATTTCTTCTAGACTGACTCTCCAAGTACTGTAGTTGACTAACCTTGCAATTTTTAAAAATAATTAAAATTACATACATCATGCTGTTTATTGAACTGAAAGTCAAATGCCTTGTTTGTATAGATAACACTACTTAAATATTAAATACATTTTAAAACTGAATTAAGGTTACTCCAGTGCTAGAACACTGAAGCCAGGAGGCCTTGAGCCTGTCCTCAGATGTGGTTCAATTTTGTGACCTGTTGCATGCAGTCTGTTAGTGTTTGTGTCCCTGGCTTGGGAACATGTGAGTAGTGT
>VZTN01000534.1:3154-27456 GCA_013400515.1 Erpornis zantholeuca
AATTGCACACATGCTTGCCTAAGAAATGCCTCTGTCAGTACAAGAAAGATATAAATTCCCTAAAAAAGTCTTAACATATCAAGAAGGCTAAAAACTGTAACTATGGTGGGAATCTTATCACCTTGACTACTTCCCATCTTGAGTCACTCACTTTACAGAAGTTGTTTCAGCAAATGAAGCAATGTTAGGGCTTGTGTCCAAGATCTGCCTATCACATTCATTGGCCATGAAGCACATAAATTAAAAGTGAAACACAAACACCCCTTCATGACACTTTTTCTGAACCAGTCTTGGTTCAGTAAAACAGACTTGTACCAATGTCCTAATATTTTTATTCATGAAGATGTAGACTTCAGAAATTAAAAAAAAAAAAAAACAAAACCAAAACCAAAACAGCAAAACCCCCCCAAATAATGAACCAATTAAAAAAAAACAAAAACAAAAAACCAAACAAAACTAAAAGACCACTAAATATTTTTTTTAAATGTTAATAGAAATGAGGAGAAAATTACATCCTTAACCACATTTTGCTTCTGCTGAAATGTTTTCCACTCCTTCAGTGAAATAAAATCATGTTCTTCTCTGAACCAATTAAAAAAACCTGCATTGATAAAATCGTAAAAGAAGAAATATTCAAATAGAGAATACGACACCTGCAAAAAGTCATAAACAAAAAATAATGAAATTAATTCTCTAATAATGGAAATGTGCAAATAAAGACCAAATGGGATAGATTGGGCTCCTTATGTTTAGCAATTAATTGGATTATTTGGTCAGAATAACAATCAAAAATTTTATTAAAAGATTTGATTTTCTTTATTATCTATCAAAGAATGCATTTTACCTCCCTTTACTCCCTTCCTTCCTCACAACTGTTAAGGTGCCAAAGGCTATTTTCATTCTTTCCAATTTCCCCACTTCCACAGATATAACACCCTGATTTCTGATTTTCCATTCTCTCATGCATTTTAAATAATTATTCCACGTCTCATTTTAAAATCAAGTTGCCAGAATATTTACTGACCTTTAATCCATTCCAATTTTGCATTTTGCTGTCCATTTTAATTTGAGAAACTGATTACAAACGCACAGGCACATCACTCTAACTGAAAAATGTTTATTTTTATATTTTAACAAAGGGATGCACACAGCAGTTGGCAGGAGTTGTGTTCTGTGCATGCTGCAATTCTCAGTAAGGATGAGAGTTATTCACCACCAGCTGTTTATGGTGCACTGATGATTGTGGGCCAATTGACCAGGGATTATTGCTTCCTCCCTACTCTGAGGTGAAGTGTTTACATATTCTCTGAATATTGCTGATGAGGAGTCCTCTGGGAAAAGGCTGGAATTATGCTGCAATCAGATTTTTTTCTGAAGTTATTTTTTGAATATTTGTGATTTGGGTTTTTAATTCTGACCTAAATATTGTATTTCTCTAAATCATTGAAAAAAATAGACATCACATTTTATGGCCTACATATCTAAAAGAGGACAAACTAAAATAAAAGCAAATCTCTCTGTCTATGCATCTATATCTCTCAAAAAAGTCCACAGGAAATTGTCATCAAATTGAATCAGTCTTAACAACTTTCCTCTCTTAAAATATATAAGGAATACATCTTCTGGAAACAACAGAATTGTGCTTTCTTAGCTGTAGAGTGGCATGTATAGTGTAAAATCTATCCTTCCTTTCCATGTAATAGCCACAGACCTTAGTGCTCTTATTTTTAATTTACATCACAGCCATTGAGAGAATTTATGCCTTCATCCACAGAAAATTAAGTAAACCAACCCAACCCTTCCAAAGAAAGCCAAAATCCCTGGAAACAAATTTCTTTATAACATTTCCAGCCATTAGTAAGAAAAAGGGACTGAGGAGATGAAATTAAAAAAAAAAAAATCAAATTTGAACACAAGCAAATTAAATTTTAAACCTGATATTACTAAAACATAATAAAGATACTAACAAGTCACTAAAGGCTGAATATTGATCCCATCTCTAGAAATCCATATACTTTAGGTGATACACTGTTCACAGAACTAACTTTCTGGAAAATACATTTAACTGTGTAGCACAACCAGTAAGATGTCTGGAGTACACTAAAATCAACCATACTTAGGAAGAGATTTTCACATTGCCTTTTGCATAACTAAATCTGCAACCTAACAGTACATTTTTAAAGGAAAAAAAAAAAACAACTATGGGAGGGTGCAAGTAGAGTGTAAACTATAGCAAATAGAAAAAGCAAATATTTAAAGAAGCATGTCTAACTGATCTGGTTTTCTTCAATTAACAGAAAGAAACACAATCATAGCTTTCTAAAGAGCCAGAGCATGAACAGACACATAAAATTTATTTAAAATGAAATTCTCTGTGTGCGCATCCCTTATTGCCACGGAGAAATACCTTACTTACAAAGTAAGTGTGCAGGAGAGCCTAAAAAACTTTTATGTTACCTGTGGCTCTATAAAAAATACAGGAGGCAGAAACAATAAATGAGTTTGTAACCAATACTGAATAAAATTCTGCGTGGCTCAGCAAAAGATCTGTACGGGTTTATATGTCTGTGCATGTGACCCCCATACCTCACAATGGCTTCCCCATGTAACTTGCAGAAATATTTACTCCAATTCTTGTATTCTTTCCTTTTCTTTTTCCTTCCTCCTCCCCCATGCTCCCATTCAAGTCTAATTAGTCTGGCAAAGCAGACCAATGGTTCTAGCGCTTCTGAAATGCAGAAGACAAGGAGGGATGAAATAAAAATTGCAGTTGCTCCAGCTTTATTCAGCTGGTTCCTGCTGAGTTTATTCATTTGGTTTTAGGTGCATGATGCTAAACCTGGCAGAGAAATACACAATAGAAGGAATAAAAGAAGTAGAAACCTCAACAAAAACAAATAAGGAAGTACAAGGGAGAAAATGGAGAGAAGGTAGGTCCAAAAGAACCCCAAAAGTACATTTCCACCTTCCTCAAAGAAACCACATAATTCCATGGCATGGAATAACCCCTAGTGAGTGAGTACCACTGCACAACCAATACACACCGACTGATTATGGCCAGGTGTGAGAATTTCCTTCCTAATTGTGTCATTCTCCTGTAAAATTAATGCTCTTCTGTTTGGTAACAAAGTGGCTGATTAAGAAACATTTTCCTTATATCTGTTTCATCACTATTTTTGTCAGAAAGTCCATTTCAGAACCTTTGGAAAAAAAAAAAGAGAGATTTTCTCATTGAAATTCTACTGAGGAAAAAAGCCCTAAACCAACAAAACTCCAGGCTAGATACTCAGGATAAAATCTCACTGAACAGACACTCTTATGGAAGAGTGGAGTTGTTCAAGGAGTCAGATGTTTCTCAGATTAATAAAATCATATTGTAGGAGATAATCGATCTGTAGTAAGTAGGACAATGTTGTTTTGCAATTATTGGATTGAAAAAAAAATAAAAATTCACTACTTATATTTGTTTTCTCTCTTGAGCTCTTTGCAGTGCCTTGGAGAAACCCTTCAAATATATGCCTTCAAACTTTTCCCATTGTTTTCCATGAACTCCTTCCTCATTCTCTGAGGATACTGCAGGCATTGGCCACAGAACACAGCACTCATTGCCAATCATGCTGCCCACACTTTCCCACTGTTTCCAGGTCTCATCTTGTGCAGCTGCCAGAGTTTACAGCTGTCTACGGCTCTACAAGTTTACACACCCTTATCACAGAATCACAGAATCCTTAAAGTTGGAAAAAACCTCCAAAACCATTGAGCCCAGCCTTTGGCTGATCACCACCTTGTCAGCCACACCACAGCACTGAGAGCCACATCCAGACATTTCCTGAACACTTGCAGGGGCTGTGACTCCCCCACCTCCCTGGGCAGCCCATTCCATTGACAACCCTCTCAGTGAAAACATTCTTCCTCCTTACATCACTGTAGATGCTTACAGGTTGGATTGGACACAGAAATGATCCCAGTGGGAGATTTGACAACCACTTTATCAAGAAAATAAAACCAAACAAACAAACCAAAAGTGAAAAAAGGTCAAGAACTACTTAGGAATCCTTAAGAATACCTAAACCTCAGCTTATTATGCTGCTGCAAGTAGTAAATTTCAGCATGCTCTCTATCAAACAGCTGTACATGAACCAGTGGCTGATTATGGAGCCCTGAGGTTATGAGGTCTCTAAGTCTTCTATTCTTACAGAGAAAAAGATGAACTCAAATTCAAACCCTGTTTTTTAATGAAATCATTGGTTGTAGTCCCAGGGAAGTTATGAGATTATTATTAAAAAGTGTGCTCCATGCTAGGCAAAAGATTGAGAATACCTTGCCTCACAAATAAGGTTATGAACTAGACATATGGGTTATATCTCAGACTCCAAAGGAAATTTTGGCCTCCCTGAAGGTAATGGAATTTTGTCGTTTTATAAAATGACATTTATTATAAAATGACATTTATAATAAAATACCATTGTCATGTTAACAATACTTTATTTCCCATCACTGAATTTCCTGAAAAAGTCACTTCGCCTTTCTAGATACCCTATTCTTGAGCTATAAAATAAAGATAATAATGAATTGCTTCTCTTTGTGAGGTATTTTTTAAATTATGATAAAAATCATTGTAACTCTGCATTCTCAGGAATACAGATTTCACTTCTACATGTCAAATATATGGCACCCAATTGACACCACAATGTTCTTCAACAGAAGATTGGTTCTATACTAACCGAAAATTAAGAAATAAATTATATGATTATACTGAAGTTTTATAGTTCTGCATTCATTTACAGTAGTTAAAGTTTGGCCATTTATCCTGGCAATGAAACAGATATTTAAAAGTTCTATTAAGATGAGAACAAAATCTGGCTAGCAAAAATGACTGATCTTAAAGTTACATTCATTTCTATCAAGGAGTGATATTTTTATGGTCCATTCTCCATCGACACTTTGGCAGGTGTCAGAATAATAGCACTGAACATCAAGGAATTCCCACAGATGAGATTCTCAGCAGATGTAAATCAGTAGAGCTAGCATGCATTAGAGTCACAAGAAATTATATCACCTCAGAATGTGCTCTCAGGTATCTGCTATCCCCACTAAAGTACCTCTCAAGTCAGCAGTGTGCACTGTTATCACTCCAATACCATTCTGTATTGAGTCTTAAAAGTCATATGCTAAGCCTGTGAATCAATCCAAAATCCAACAGACTAGAATTGATGAAATTATTGTGAGGAGTTTGCAAATTTTCTGTATTTTGTGTCCAGCTTTTTCATAGTCTTATATTTCCTATGTTGCCTCTTTTGCTTTCAATTAAAAGTACATCAGTTTTATCCAGTTCTAAACAAAAAAATGCCATTTTCATGTATATTTTGGGACTGAAGGCACAATTTAAAGACATTTGGAGGCTTCAGCAGTAAAATTGAAGGAAAAAACCCCTTCTGAATATAAAACATCAAAGTTTCTTCTTTAAAGCCTTTTTTTGTCCTTCATGGGAGTTGCTAATAAAGACCAAGGCAAAGAAAGCTTTCAGTTCTCCAGCCTCCTCCAAGTCCCTTTCCTCGTCCACCAGTGGGCACATGCTGTTCCTTTTCTCACCTGTGAGCTTAGAGAAGTCCTTCATGCTGCATTTGACATCCCTTGTCAGACTCAGTTTGGGTTGGCTTTGACTTTCCTGAGTGCCAGCAAGGGTGTAAGCACAGGCGTAGGTCTGTGCCAGCACGTGGCCCATCCACCTGCTCCAGTGTGAGGCTCTCCAAGGCTGCCTCTGAGGGAACCCTCGCCCTAGAGATGAGGCTTGAGTTCTGGCTGGATGACCCAGATGCCTTCCTGGTCACAAAGAAGGCAGAGGACAGCATTACCAGCCTCACAATGTGCCCAGAAAGCTCTGCTGGGGCAGGGGTACAGTTATTCGGGTATGTGGCCAGATGTTCTGGGCACAACAGCTTCCACCACAAACATCTGCAGCTCTGCACTCGTGGACTGCGGGGCAGAGACTTCACCCATGTCTTGAAGATAGCTGTGATGCCTCTCCCAGTGACCAGACCCCATCAAGGTAGCAGAGGAGGAACTTCCTGCTGATGCTGGCTGAGAGTCTGAGGCAGCTGTGCTGCTGCCAGGAGAATAAAAGTCTTGATCACCTCCTCTTCAGCAAGAAGAGGGTGTCTGAGGAGTGTCTCTGGCCCTCATTGCTGGCACTTCTACTCTTGTCCAACACCTGACCCAGGACATGGCTGCCCACACCCAAGTGCAACACAAGTTCCAGGAGCTGTGAGATTGCTCTATAAGACTGCTCACCTCTAAATATTCAAAGTGATCTTCTTGCTCTGTCTCTGTGGGGCTCACAGATGGCATCACACAATGGCCTCATTCACCAGGGATAAAGGACAAGGGACAAGTGCCATGAGTGCAGAGTAGGGCTCTGGATTTGGGGTAAAATCCAGTGCAGAGAAGTGCCTCTGAAGCAAGATCTCAGATCCCCTCACAGACCACCAAAGGACAATGGAAACCTTCATGAGCATTTGGCAGTAGCCATCACGGTGAATAACTTTTCCCTATTAGATTTATTTACTGTAATGCCGTAGTATTTCCCTTCCTAATTAGCATTGCTTTCCTGTAATTAAACTTTTGGTTTCTATAGAGAGATGCTATAGCTATGAAATTTATAATTAAAAATGTTGCCACCAAATTGCAGATTTCATCTACATGCATGTGTTCTTAGTGGATCCCATAGCTTTGGCAGTGTGTAATTCGAACAGATTTTCAAGGCAAAATGCCACAGAAGGTGAGAGAATAGAAAATTGCTTTGGTGTGGTAGATATATCTGCAAAACAAAGCCTACCACTGCACAAACCACCAGCTAAATGCTATAAACCATGCATTACAGCTCTTCTGTTGATATTCTGAGAATAATTATGATTGTGAACTGTCAGAAAGATTCACTGCACCAATTATGTTCATCACCAACTGACAGCCTACCTAGGCAAACCCTTTTCAAATCTGAGCCTCCTACAACACTAATGAGCATTAAAGAACAAAATATATAGCTCCCATGAGTCGGAGGCACAGCATCATAGCTCACCACTGCTATAAACAGTAAATCTTTACATATGCCTATTGGCAATGATGCTCCACAAATGTCAGCATAGACTCTTGTTTTCTACCTCCAGCAGCAGCACTTCTTTTCATTGCATTTACAATGTGCCACCTAAAACCAAGAGCACCAGCAGAGAGAGGAGTGCTTTCTGCAGAGAGATGATCTCTCGGGGTGGGAGAAGAAAGGTGCTTGTCTGATTTTCAAGCACGATTTTCAAACTTCAACCTGAAGCTTTCTAGGTTTTCCTCTGAAGACCATACTACTGTTTGTCTCCAGTGAAAGGGGCTTTGTTTTGGGTTTTTTTTTGATTTTCTTTGGTTTATTTTTTTGTTTGTCTGCTTTGTTTTGTTTAGTTTAAGCAATATGGGCCATGGAACTCTGCCACGGTCTCTATCATATTCCGTGCTGCAAAGCAGCCATTTGTCACCATGTCATATGTGCCACAGGATCTCGTTGAGGTGTCATGCCCTCAAAACCCATTCTGGCTTCCAGGAACGAGACACAATAAAACAGGAGTATATGCCACTAAAGAAAGAAATTGTTTTGTTTGTCAGGACTGTTGAGAGCAGTAACTTCACTCGGAGGAGCACTCTCAGATTATTTTAGCACAGTTGTCACATGCACAGATAAAGCCAGTGAAATATAGCTTTTGGGATCATTATTTGTGCAGCATTTCAAAACTATTTGTCTTGACCTAGTGCTTTCATACATACATGATACTTGGGACTCCTGGGTGTGCCCACAGGCCACTCAAAAACTGAAGCCTAGATATGGATGTAGTACCATATGAGGAATATAATTTAATTTAAATAAGACAATAAATAGCACATTGCTAAGTACAGTTTTCTAATAACACACTAGAGAAAGAACAGGAAAAATGTTCAAAAGATGACCCCTTCACTAGCAAGCTGAATTTCATTATACAGTCAGGTACAAAAATACCTGGTGAAAGACATAAGCTGTTCATACAGAAGCATATTTTATTTCATTGCCCCCACCAGTGCTTTTCAGGATGGTTCCACGGAAATCTGCACTGTCCAAAGGGAGTTATACATGGATTCCAGGCAGGAAAAACTTCAAGTGCAAGTTTAATGTGGAAAACCTTCAGCTGGTGGGAAAATCTTGCATATAGCAGAACACTCATGTACCTTGGAGAGTTCTGAATCAATAAATACACACCCACCGGTGATCTTTGGGCATAGGCTGTCCACACACACTATTCTTACCTTGTTAACTGTCAAAGTCCTTGATTTTCTGTACATGACACTGACATGGGGGTCAAATGATACATGTGATCAATAAGTAAGAAGAGTACTGGGGAAGTTTTCCTGCCTTCAGAACCAGATGTCTGGCAAGGTTCTTTGCAGGACCTTCCTTACAAAACCACACTTTTGATTTCTGGGTAAAGGAGAGAGGTAGAGAAAAATCAGGAGCCACCAAAAAGTCAGAGGGGAGAATTAGGGGCTCAAACTGAACTACTCCATAGGAAGAAAAAGGCAAAGAAACATCCAGCATGTCCATACAGCTCTGGTCTTCCTAGCCATGGACACATGGTTTGCCCAAAAGCTTGTCAAATAGATGAGATTACAGCTCTGGTCCTGACAGCAGTGAGGCAGTTACCTTTGGGACACAACAGCTGGCTTTTTGGCTGCTGAGAGGTGGATTCTGTTTGCCTTCCCAACAGCCCATCTGGCAGCTTTAGCCTGTCTGGCCATAAATCATAACCAGTGGCACAGATTCTGCTAGTCCTGCTCTTCTTCCTGTAGGAGGGGAGGGTGCCCATTATGACTTGTGACCACAAGGAATAGAGCAGCCTGGTGTCACAGACCTCCCCAGCAAGAGCTGGACTGGACTCACCAAAGCTCCATTTCTCTGATACAAATCTATAGGAATTTGACAACTCTGGCAAGGTAATCTTCCAGAGAGGAGTTCTCAAGCACAACAGCTGCTGCAGTTGCTGCAAACCAGATGACAAATCTGTCTCTTGGTTACTTTGGTCATACACCTATGTCTGAAATGCATTCAAGGAGCAACAAAAAGAAATCACATGGAGCCCAGAAAAAGTATTTCCCTTCTAAGGTTTAACATTTTCTGAGCTTTTATTTAATTAAATGCCTTCCTGCACTTCATCTGTTAAAAAAGCTTATATTCTCTGCTGCTGACTCCATTCATTCAAGTGGATCAGAAAAAGAAAATAAAGTCGAAATTCTGCTTCCGGGCAGATTGAGGTCCAGTGCAGCCTGGTATTCTTCTTGCTCAAGAGGATACATGTCATATATCTCTAGCCAAAAATAACAGAAAACACTTTTCATAAGTTTTTAGAGCACAGTAATTATTCAGTCCACCTCCTGCATAACCTGCCTTTTCACAGACACACTACTACAGCAATGCTTGTAATAAGTTTTACCTACCATTCACCCCAGCTGAAATCTGTTAATTAAGACTTTCAGACACACGCAATAATCCTACCTTTTCTGTTCCTGGAGGACCATGCATATGTATGAGTGATCTCTGCAGCTGGAATGTTAACACTGCTGAGGGTAATATTCTATATATGGAACAGTAGCCATATGCCCGCACAGCACACCTTGCCCCTTTTACACAAATATAATCCAAATCTACATTCTGGGATATGCAGTGCTCCAGAAAAGATAGTTTGGGAAGGGAAGGTTCAATGGGCAACAAATTTTCTTTAAGCCTTGGGGGAAAGGTAAAAATAAAAAGCAATAACAGTTCTGATGCTTCCCAAAAATAAAACACAGCTATCAGAACTCCTTGGCTATTTGACACCTCATTTTCTCTGCAGTAATAAATACATCTAAGGAAGCTTTTATTTTGATAGTCTCCCCTGAAAAGCCCTCCACCCTCTCAATACAATATTTTAGGCACCTTTGAAGTTCATTGCAGTTATTCAATCTTCCTTACTGCATAAAACACACACAAAAAAGTATTTTCTGGCTGAGAAACTGGAGACCTTTTAGGAAGCTATCCAAGCACTGTAATATTGTAGGATTCTTATGCAGTCCATCAGGAAAAACAGGCACCTCAGAAAGGGAGACCAAAGTTTGTCTGGACATGTTCTCCAGTGAAATATTCCCCTCACAAGCTGAAGATCACAGTCTGATGCCCTGGCCATCCTAACTACAAGTCCAGTCCATCCTTCCTTTCTTAAGTGGAAACTTAAAACTCTCAGGATTCTGACTCTTATCTTTCACCTCCCAGTAATGTTCTCTAAGCAGCTGGCTATTCAAAAATGCAGGACAATCCCAATATGCCCTGGGTTTGCTTCCACTTGGACAAGATAGGTGTTCAGACAGAAGGAGAACATCCCAAAACGATTTTTGCTTCCCTTCCATTTCCTCTCTGATAACCAACCACTGGTCCCAGTTCTCCCACTTTCCAACACAAATATTTGAGGTGCTCATGAAATGCTAAACTGGACTTTAATTCTCATTCTTCCTTTCTGTGAGCTCACAATGGTTCAGCCACATTTGCAGAATTGAAATAATGCCCTCTAGTAGGAACGAGGTGTTTCCCCTTACTCTTTTCCACACTTAAAGAAGGTCTGTCTGGTAAACAAGATATTTACCACAATTCCTGTGCACAGAAACATAATGTTAATATAGCTCTAGCAAAATATGAACTTTACTATCATCTTGCAATTTCCATTTTTAATCTGTAGCAACATTTCTTTCATTCTGGACTTGGCTGGCCCAAGCAAATACATTTAAATTCTTGCTGTTTGCATCACTCCCAAAGGAGCTGTGTTTCATCACATGATTCTCCATTTTAAACAACAGAGTCTCCTATCTCTAGGGATTTGGAATTCCCAGAATCTGCTCTGTACACCAGTCCAACTAAATTACCATCCACATATCAGAGGACAGTAACTGATATTCCTAAGGCAGGAAGGAATTTTTTGCCTCATACTTGAAATTCAGTAAGTAATTTGTGTCATAAGGCATAAGGGAGTCAAGGTAACTATGTCACAGCTGTCCTGTGTCTTTATGGCAGCTCAACCAAATGAAAGCATTTTTATGAAAAAGAAAAATATTCAGATTTATCATTGTGCTTTTTTGATTAAAAAAAAATAATCAAAGATGTCCATGGAGAGTTAATGTTAAAAACACAAAACAAAGAAAAAATCCTCTGACTTTGAAAATATTCATTTTTCTGCAGCACATTTGGACAGAATATTTTCAAGTAGCTGTTATAACCTTGCAGTAAATGATGCATTTCATCCACAGATCCCATTCTTTTGATAAAGATTTTTTTTTTAATACAGAGAAGTAATAAAAAAATTAATGTTAACAGACACTTATGTAATAGTAAATGTAAACAACATTTTGCCACAAATTGTCCAAGAGACAGAATAAGAAATGTTGTCAGATTTTAGCTTCCATTCCATAGGGATTCTGGGAAGTTTTTCCTTAGAAGAAAAAGGGTAAAGAAAAACAATGGAAATTAGCTGAACTTCTAAACTAAAATCACTCAGCTGCAACATAAAAAATAAAATAATAATAATAAATAGGACCAATATATCCTTCAGCTGTGCCACAAAAACTTTAATTGATTCTCAGAGGTATTGCACAGGTGAAGCAGATTACAAATTTAACATAAGGCATAAGATTTTGTGTTTTTGAAACAAAAACAAGAAGTTTTTGTTTTATTCAACAGATCTTACTATACCTTCTATCTTCATTGTGTTTCTCCTACATGTAGATGTGTAAAAGAACCTTCAGGAACAGCAGAAATGTATTTCAATGAAGATGACAAAATTTTTAGTGTGGTATCTCAGTGAAGTCAATATGCTAGAGGTACTATTTGTGGAAGTAACCCAGTTTAGCATCTGAAGCCATGCATCTCTGGCAGCTATTGACAAGAGGTTCTTGTTAGAATATTCCACTTGTGAAAACAGAACAGTTCTCATCCTCAGGTGCCTTTAAAAGGTTGCTTAATTACTTAAACTGCTTTTATTCCCAATTGATACTTTCATGGAATGGTTATGGTACCAAATTGATTGAACATTAGTTTCAGTTTACGTTATGACTGATGAGTTATTGATTGCCCTCTGCTTTCAGGACACTTAGGACTTTACAGGTGAAGCACATAACAGAGTAAATACCCAACGCTGCTGCAGCAGTGACTTGTCCTAGCAGGGCTGTTGCAGGATTTCATGCAAGAGATTCCTCCCCTTGCAGTCCGTTGATCCAACAGTGTGGGATCATTTCAGTGTTGTAAACATTTCCTCTGGTTGGTGGTTTGTTTTTTTTTTTCCTCTCATGGCTCCAGTCTTTGAAAGAAGAAAGCTCAAAACTCAAAGAATTGACCTTTTATCCTGTTGGGTCATTTAGAGCTAGAGAATTCCTACCATTTTAGCTATGGCCATTGATCTCAAGGAAGCATACAAATCAAACCTAAGTTTTCCAAGAGCATAAGATTTTCCATAAGACTACATGGCAGACTCTAAATCTTCTTACTGGGAATTTGTGCTTCAGCCCAATGGACAGTTTAAAGGGTTTAAAAACCACCTTTTCATTTCAGTAATTTGTTTTCCTTGCTGTCATTTTAGTTTTGCCAAATGAAGGTCAGCACACATTGCAGGGACCACTTAAAAAAGTAAAATTAAGTTGTTTGTATTGGTTAAGGAAGTGAAAGAATACTCTCCAAAATGATTCTGTTCTGAGGGTACTTAATCAAGCAGAACAGATGTTTATTATATAATTAGGGAATGCTTTGCCATCAGTATGAACAATTCATGAAATCAAATTGCTCCATAATACTTTCCATTATTTCACAAACACTTGCTGTGAAGAATTGAGGGTACGCAAAAGCCCAGATCCTGTGTTATTCTCCAGCCCCAGGCGTTATTTAATTACCCAGCAGGGGAAACAACGCTGCCTGTTAGCATAAAGCCAGAAGAGCTAGAGCCTGCTTCAGCAGGCAGCCTGGTACTGAGGGCTTGGAAAGGAGGGCTGTGTGTGAGGTGAGGCACAACTCCACTGCACTGTGCTCATCCTGCACCAAACACAGCAGGAATGCAAGAGGCCGTGAGAAGCAGAGAATCACCCACCCACAGCTTCAGCAGCTTGTACAAGATGCTCAGGTATTGGTACCTTCTGGTCCAAACCAGCCAGCACTCTCCTGGACAGCACTGAGGCACAGCTCAGGTGTGAGCATGGAGCAGTGACTTGTCCCTCAGCAGCTCAGAGCGGGGCTCTCTGTTTGAAGAACAAAGAATTTACCTTTTCCACACAGAGCAGTTGTGCTACTCATCCTGGAGGATGGATAATCATTCCTGGCCCATCTCACAGGCTGGGAAATACCAAGGCCAGTGACTCCCGAACTGAGAAGCTACCCTGATTTTGGTGCCAGATCAGGTGGTGTGTCCTCAGGAGCTCAGCACCTGGTGGCACTGTGGATGGAGGCCAGGACACATTGCTCAGGAAGGAAACAAGAGGAAATTCTGTCACAACTGCTCATGAAAAGAGACAGAGATCACAGTGATCAATGGTGATTGACTAGTGCCTGGAGCAGAGGAATATTCACTGGAAATCAGTTCCAGGACAACAATCTACTGCCCTTGCAACGCTGTCATCTGGAACTGAGCTAAGAACAGCCAGGTCCCAAAGAAAGAAGTTGTCTCTGTGGCTGGAACCATTGAATGAGGTCACTTCACCAGAGCTTTTATCAAGACTGGGATCCAGAGACTCTCTTGACTGAATTCTTTCTTGAGGGAAGGTCTCCCTTGCTGAATGGGTGGTGTGCATCCAGCACTCACTGCTACAACATAGGCACCCCATCTCCCTGACAGCATCTCCCATAGTCTGTGTCTGTGCACATGGAAACCATTCCAAACCCCAGACACATCCACTGAAATTCCCAAATTAGTTATGATAACAATTGTTACAAAAGTGCTCCAGACCTATGCAGATAGAACTATCTGATAGATAAAATGTCAATGGATGGTGTTTATGAGCACAGTTTCACTCCTGAGATTTACAAGACTGATTTACCCTTCCATATAAACTGCAGATGGTTTCTTATGATCTATTGTTAAAAAGGCAGCTCAAACTTACATCCTTCTATTAATTTTACCTTTAATGAACCTATTAATGTGCAGAAATCTCTTCAACAGCACTACCAGAAACAAACTTTTACAAATTAATGATTTATCACATGCTGATATAATGATTTTTTTTTCAGGGCTAGACTCAAGGTCTGATTTCTAGAGTTTCCCAGTACCATCAGTTCCTATGAAAACTGCCATTGTTACTGTTTTTTTTCAGTCTGCTCACCCATCTCTGAGTCCCAACATAGAAAAAGTAACACAGGACATTATTTCCTGTCACCCATTTCTGATGATAGTCCTTTTTTCTGTTGCTGTAGTCTCTGCTGAGATACAGGTGTACCTTAGTCTTTACATAAATATTTCTGTCTAAAGTTTTAAATACTTATTTCAACACAGAAAACTTTGACTGAACAACAGAGGTTGCAATATGAAAAGTTAAGGCAGAGAGGAGACAGCTGATCTCCAGTAGATCTCTAGCTTGTAGCTACCAATAGTAATTCAGAGCTGGAATAACTTTGTAAATAATAAAGTCCACACTGTACATGTATGTGATTCATGCTATATTCTTGCTAAACCTCATGGATATGACACAATAATGTGACTGGTCTGGTTGTCTTCTTCCCTATTTTCATACTGAGAGTTTGCTAAAACCTGATGACAGTCACAATCAAAGCACTGCAACAGTGGAGTGAAAAACATGACTAAGTAGCTATGCAAATATTGTCTTAAATTTAAAAAGGCTTATCCTAGCAACTTATATCTTAGTATTATTTATCATTTACAATATGGAGTATTCAACTGAGTGTTGCCAGCATGTTACCTTCTGCTAAAAACTCCTAATGTAAGGTCAAACCTTATGACTGTAAACTGTCACAATCAATGATAGATCAGCGTCTGACTAAAAGGAACTTAACATTCATTTTCAATTCTTTGTATGGTTATTTTTTTCCTGCAACCTCATACCATTTTCTTTCAATGTGAATTGCAGTTGAAAGGCTATATTTTTACAAAAGAACCCTGCTCTGGAGAAGGAACAAACAATAAAGGATAAGCAACCTAATATAACTCTATCTTGGGCATATTCAGACTTCTAGTCTTTGAAAATACTTATTCTTCTGCTTGGCACTTGAATTAATTTCTCTGATATCTTCTTACATTCCAATGAAATTAATTTTTTTTTCCATTCAGACCTTGTCTTTGTTTAAGCCAAGGTAGCACATACCCTGCCTGGATGTCACTTATTTCACTTTATATTTTGTTTTTACTTGATCTGATCCATTTTATTTTTCCTATGATCTAAATGGAGAGAGACAGCTCTGTCTATCACAGTATGGCCTGTCCATAAAGAAAGGGAAGGAAAAAAATTGTCTTCCTGAAGGTGGAAGAAAAAATATCAGGAACTGAGAAGGGAATGACTAGGATTGTTAAATTTAAGGGGATTCAAGGGGCATATGGGCTGGGACATTGGTCCTGTGGAAATGGAACTGATATTAAATCACTTGGAGAAGTTCACCACAGCTCTTCCTGTGCAGTCTGAGACAGGTCAAGAGGAAATGCTGATAAAAAAAGGGTTCCCTCTTTTGCAGGTTCTGGGGTCTGTAACCAAACTTCCTAGGAGCCTTTAGATGTGACATTTTTTGCTCAACTTTATTGAATAAACTCTAAGGAGAAAAATGTTAAAAACAACAAACAAAGCCCTGTGAGATCAGAACCATAAATGGCTTCCTACCCACTTTGCCTTCTATTCATCAAACCCTCAACAAGGAAAGTTCCCTCTGGTCTGTGCTCAGCCCTTGTACTGCAGATTGTCCCTGTATTTTAGTCATCTCACTATATAAAATTCCTTTGAACACAGCTCAGTCTTGACTGCACTTAGTGTTTAAATGCCAGATGGTGAGGCAGGGTGTCTGGCCTCATAAATAAATAATTTCTGTTGGATCTTTGAGATTATGGCTTGAGTCCCTTTCTGCATCTCTTTTGAAACAGATGCAGAAGAAGTTAACAAAGTGACATAATCACATAATATTTAACACAAATATATTTTACCATATAAATTTAGATACCTTTCAATGCCTAATTAAAACATGAAAAGTATTCCCAAACAAAAATGTTTTTGAATACTTTTCCCTATTACCCGCATTAAAATCTTCAGTCTGAATTTGTTCATGATAAATTTTAATCAACTAAAAGACAAATTTAAGAAAAAACAGTAGCAGATTTTTCATAAATGGCATCAGATCTTTTAAGTCTATAAAATCACTGAAGTTTCACTGATACTGAAAATAACTTGGCATGGCCCAGGGAAGGAAAGAATTACTTTAAGAAAATATTGCTCAACAGTGATCTTTTCTACTTCATTAGTTACTGCACAATGAGCTGTGAAATAAAAGGGTTTCTCCCCAGAAGAAAGAAGAGACAGACTTCAATGCCTGCCACTAAAATACTGAGAAAATTCTGTCACTCCTTCCCAAGTATTTTTGAAATTTGATGACAGTTACAATTTTGGAAGATGCATGTGGAAACCACTTATATTCAGTATTTCCAAAGGTTGAGACCAGCTAGTGTGTTAATTAAGATATTTTATTTTTGGCTAACACAATCTTTATTCACAACACCGTTTTCCATGGATGATCTTCACCATGTTTTGAAATGAAAGTTGGGACATGCCAGCTTCTGCAATCATAAGTTTTGGTGAAGCCAGAAGTCTGCAGCTACAGAGCAAAGAAGAAGAGAAATCTACATGGCACTGAACACTCTGCTTTGCCAAAAAGTGCTTTGAAGCAGCTCTAACATTGTGGATAAACACATCCTGATCTTGGAATTTACAGAGCCTTTGTATTTCCAGAGCTAAAACAAGCAGACTGTTTTGCAGACTCATTTAAAATCAGCACCTTTTGAATTGATTGCATTTGAGGACTAGTGTTGCTGAGAGCTGCCCTGGTTCCCAGGGCCTCACCAACAAAAAAGAGTCTGTTGATTGAGAGATCAGAAATCAGAAGGCTTAATTATGAATAGATAATTAGATTAGATATTAATATAAAAAGAAGACAGAAAGAAGGAGAGAGAGATCCCCTCAGCCTCCTCAGCTGCTGGAATCCTCTGGTCTGTCTGTGTGTCTGTGTGTGAACAGAACAGAACCAGTGTCAGTGTACAATACAAACTATGAAAACAAATCCCAAAACTGAAGTTCTTCTCTTAGGCCAAAGAGATAAGAAGAAAACAATCCGAGATATTTATATATTTAAATATCAACAGCTGTGATACTTACATTCCATTCAACCTGAAAACAACTGCCACAAACCCAGTGCTGTGAGAATCAGTGAGGCACAAAGTTGCCTAGAAAAATCCTTTCAGGGTTAGTAAAAGACTAGGACTTGCCACCATTTTTTGTTGCCATGTGGTGAATAAGATCTCCAGAAGGCTGTCACCTCTAATATTACTGAGGTCTTACTCCAAAACCAGAGAGGAGCCAGTGAAACGTTTTACAAAATGGACAAAAAGTTTGTGTGAACTTCTGGTGCCATGTCCAAAGAATTGGATAAAACTACCAGTTTTAAGCTTTTCATTTAAAACTTTAGGCTTTTAATTACCTTAATGGCAAAAGTGCAATAATAATCTGCATTTTAGGAAAACAGAGGAACACCCTGGACTGAGGAATGGAAAAGTGAGGGAAAAAAAAACCCACAAACAATCATGACCAAGCTCCCAAAATTGTATCCTGTATACTTTGAAGAAAAAACGTATTTAAGATTTTTGGTTTTGTCAGAGTAAATATTACAGTGAATACAAAAGCTCAGAAGTAATTGCAAAAAGTTTTTATATTCTGTGTGCATTGTGTACAGGTTTTTAAATATTATTTCATATTTAATTTATGATCTGCTGCAGAGAATATACTGAGTGAGTGCATATGTTTAACACAAATAAAAGAAGAAATTTTAATGGAAAAGAATGTTATTTCCCCTTCAGTTGGAAAGGTGATATCCAGTGGATGGCTGGCTATTTCTTATAACAAGCTGATGTTTGCTTTCTTTCTGTAAACCCCATCCACAGTGGGGGAAAAAAGGTACACAATTTTTTATATTTTTCTTTTTCTTTTCTTTGTTTTATGATTCAAAACTTACCCTAGTGGGAATCTGAGGATGTATTAGGAGCAGATTTCATTTTGTTTCACTGCACCCCTAGCATTGTTGGCAACAAATAAATACCACAAACTGAAAAAAGAGAATTAGGATTAAAGATTTACGCCTAGGTCACCTTTTTCAGCATACACTTGATTTGACTGCCATTGTATTTATTTCACGGAGCCACTCCTGCAGTGGGTGGCTGTTGCACTGATTTGGGGCAAAGTCATTAACCTGGGGACGTGCTGTTGGAAGCCATTTATACTTCTGTAGAGAAGTATTACAGGACCTGTGAGTTAATAACAAGTTTTACCCAACCAGTGCTGGATTACTGAGGCCCTACCAGGCATCAACCTCTGCCAGTATTTATAAATCAGACTGTGTATCTTGCCCATGGAGAAACTGAAGCTAAGGAGCTGCAGGCTGGCCTCCAAAACATTGCCTTTTGCATACAAATTGCTGACTTTTTACACTCCAGAGTATGAAAAGAACAGACTGGTGTGTGTTGGTAACTTGACAGCTTGCAACTAGTAGGTCATCGAAAGATGTGGATGCATGTGGGACTTATTTAAGGACTCATAGAGGAGGGTAGTCCAAGAGCTAGAGCATTAACTCATCCTTTAACTCAGGATTTTATTGAAAAAAGGAAAAAAACAGATCATATTTAACAGGAATTCACCTGTGCCGTGTTTGTAACTTAAACATGATAAAAATTTGAGACACCATAACATTAATATAACAATTACTTTTCCTCCTGTGGGGCTGGGAAAGTAATTTTTTCCAAAGTTTCAGAGGAGAAATGAGGCTAAGGTAAGAATGGAGTCCAAGTTCCTTGACCATCCTAACTACAAGTCCAGTCCATCCTTCCTTTCTTAAGTGGAAACTTAAAACTCACAGAGTAGCATTTCACTTCATGGACAAGTTGCTCTGAAGCCAAAGTGGGTAAAGACATTAGACTCCAGCTCTTAAATAGCTTCTGTAGTACATTACTCCTCAGTCTCTCTCATCTTGCAAGATACCTTCACAACAGTATTATTACAGTGTTTCACATAATTCCTCTTTTATATGCATTATCCTTCAGGGAAACCAAATTTTGCCAGCCCACTGATAAAAGCCAGAAGTCTTTAGCAAAGCTCCATTTTCAGAAATGTCAATGATAATGAAAAAATAAAGGGAGGAGAGGAATGACCAGAGAGATTCCCCAAGGGTTATGCACACATCATTCTCTTTCTTCTAGCTCCAGTGCTTTGCTAGGAGAGAAAATATATGTGACATCCACCATGTATTTACTCATCTGTAGTGTCACCATTATTTTGACAGGAACACAGTATCACTATCACCTCTGAGCTACAGGATAGCACCATGTTAAACAGCTTGAGGACTCTGGAAGAAATAAACTCGGTGTGCAAGCTCTATTAAGAAAACAGAAAGAGGGAGAACTTACTGATTCTGAAATTTCTTGGCCTGGTACAAAACTTCCACTAAATCCCTCCCTGCCCCCGCAAAAAACCCTAAACAAAACAAAAATTCCTAGGCTGCATCCTTCTGTGATTCCAGCAAAATACTATTTTTTATGATCTGAGATTCCAGCCAGCCTGAGATTATACAATATATAGCACCAAAGCTGGCAGTAACAAGGAATGGATGAGTTTTAAATTGAATGCAATTGGAGAGTGCACTATCTAAGGCCAAAACATCAAATTTAAAAAAGGATAAAGTATTGCAATGTGAGTTTAACTAGCACCTTGCCACCTGGAAAAGGAAGGAACCATGTGGCCAGAAACATCCAAGAAATTTGGAATACAGAAAGGGAGTGTTTCCTGAGACTTGGAGAGTGCTGAATGGACTTTCCTGCTATTCTCATAAAAACCTTGTTCCCAGGCTGAGGAGAAAGCTTAAGAAGAATATTTGCTGCCAGGACGCCCTGGGTAGGGGGAAAATATATTTGCAAACCTATTTATTTCTGTTCCATCTCTTCTTGGGTACTCTCTTTGGAAAGTTCAGCCTTTACACATTTATTTCATTTTAATTCCAGGTTTTATGTTTACATATAGAAAGTTTGTAATCAAATCACACAGTTTGGCACTCAAATGCCTCTTTTTAAAATTTTGAATGCACCAATCTCACTGACCATGTGCCTTCAGATGGATTTCTTTTAAAGATATTTAATACAAAACAGGACCTACAATCGAGAGAAGAAAAAAAAGATTTCTACTGAGTACAAGAGCATACTTCAGAATCATCTCAGTGGTGAACTACTGCAAAATGTCAGTGTGTGTGTCCAAACAGATACAACTCACTGACCTGGTGTCCCATTTTCTGGACTAAGCAACATGGTGACAAACCTGAAAAACGCCAGCTACTTTTCCACCACAAACTTGGGGTTGGGAGAGGATTAAGATATAACAAAATAAGACCTGGATGTTTGTTAGGATGTGTCTAAGATATGAGGTAGATCCAGCTGTTCTCACAGTCCTGGAAGTCTTGATTTAACCCAATCTAATCTTAATGCTGTTAAAGGCAACAGTGTTCCCTTCAAAAAGCAAAGACTGTCATGTCTCTGGAGATGCAGTGTGTACAAAATATTTTCCCAATGTTCTTAGCAAAGCATCCAAAACTTTGTAGATAGGTAAGAAAGTAAGCATTTCAAGCCATCTTGGTGAAGACTTATATTTTATTTCAGGAAACAAGCCCAGTGCTCTTTGGTTCCTCAGGAATTTATCAGCATCTATTACTGTGCATCTCAAGTGGATAACCTATACCCAATGGACCATATAAGCATAAATTCAACAGAAAAAAACAGCAGACTAGTGCTTATAAAATTGAATGCTTTCCACAAATATATTTTTCAGGTGTAAATAAAGACATCTGAAAATACAAACAGCTGCACATGAACAAATATACCCACAGAAAGAGACAGTTGGATAAACTGTAAGAAACATGTTAGCATTAATGAATAACATAGGGATTGGGCCCAGAGGGAACAAGGGTGTAAGAAATTGATTATGATTCTGATTCAGCAGTACTTGGCTCCATGGCAGAATTCTCCCTTTCTATAAATAAAGTACTTATATGGGGATTTTGTTAGAAAAAAATAACCTGTCGTATTTTTAAATTCTCAAATACCTCAATATTGCAAATTCTAAAACTTGGAGTCTAAGCACTATCCAGATTTATTATTATTATCATCATCATTATTATTAGTCTTTAAAATGTTAACAATGAAAACAAAATTGGATTTCACAAAAATAAAAGCAACCCAAAATGACATGGAAATTAAAGTTTTCTTAAATAAAATATTTAAACGGAGAAATTGAAAATAACCAGTTTTCAGTCCCACTGCTTTGCTAAAAACTGACATTCATTGAAACAATTTTCCAAAACCTTCTGGTTCTTCTAATTTGTGTTTTTTTTTTTTTTTTTTTTAATGATTGTTACTATCACACATCTGTGTGGCAGTGGTAGGAAGCTGCTTAACTTGACACCGTAAAAATATGGGGAGGCTGCAGTTATCCAGGAAGAGCAGCCAGCTGCACATGCATTATGAAATATGAAGTTACTGCCTGCCACCACTGCTCTGATATCAGTGTGGATGTACTGGTGATACACCTGGCGTGAGAAAAGGTTCTGGCAACTGATGCTACGGGGAAGTTCAAACCTTGCCTTTTTCCTCAGATATTTCAGCACAGATTAAAAAAAAAATCCCACCCAAACAACTGTTTTTCAAGCTGCTTGCTGCTTTTGTAAGGTTATGTGCCACTACCAGTGTCCTTCACCCAGATGGTTGAAAGTGAGTATCCTGAACTGGAGCACATTTCTCATGGCTAAATAACTTCCCCTTGCAGGTCCAGGATGGTTTCCTGCAGCTCTATTGATCCCTTTGTAGACAGATGTCCATTTCTTAACTATTACAGCCTCACAAAACTCAGATTCTTTGTGAATCAGGACAATTTCCAGAAGAATTACCCAGTCTGAGTTAGCTTGGATAACTCCAAATCCTTTCTTTCAATGGCAGTGTGAAAGGAAGAAACTTGAAGGAAAAAGCACCCACAAAAATGTATTCCCATGGTTATATGCCCAATGATCAATGCATAAACAGGAATGCAAGGTGGTTTAAGTCTCAGGAGATGTTAGAAATATAAACCAAAATAGCACATAAATTAGAGAAGCTGCAAAGCTTAAGAATATAGAGAATTATGCACACTCCTTTAAGACAGCAGTAATCACCACTCTGTGTCAAAGAACTGAGAAAGAGTGAAGGCTACAGGAGGGAAGAATAAAAGGGAACACCCCACTATCACCTGCCTACTCTTTACTTAATCATATAAAAACTCTTTTCCTTTTCCATGTCTTTTATATTTTTTGGCAGAGGTGGTGTTTGTCTTTTTCTTCCCCCCACCAAGTCTGGAGAGTTTTTAAATCAGATTAGTAAATTGAATTAACATGTTCATTCCATAAAATTGAAGTTCAAGAAATATCACATTTTCTCAAGTTTGTGTCTTCAACTGTGACATAGAATCACTGATTCTACCAAGCCTCCCAATTTTTAATTGCATTAACATCAATGCCATTATAGCCCTAAATCCCCAAGTTGCCAAGCTCTTTTCATTCTCTTTTTATGCTTTAGAAGTTCTGGGAACTATCAAGAATTGAAATCAAACACTTTATAGTGAATAATTATCAGACAAACTACATTTTTGTTTTTAATTTTTTAAGAGAACTTCTAAAACTTTCTTGAAGATTTTATTTCCCTTTCAAATCTTATTCCAAAAGAAATGCAACCTAATTCCAGTAGAAGATCTGTACCAAACAATCCTTTAAATGTCAAACAAGAGTTTTAATGTTGCATGACTAAAACAGATTTGAATTTTCTTAATGTCAAAGTTCTTCTGCAGAAAAGGTTTAGATACAGCTATTTGATATCTGCCTCAGATATTCAGAAAATACTCTGTAGTAAGCAATACAGGTTGTTAGTAGATAGGGTAATCAAGGCAGTCATCTAAAATAAATCATACAGGTCAGTTCCCTGTGCTTGACAAAGGTGTCTCTGCCTAATAGGACAGATGGAAGACGAAGAACCACTTAAGTGAAGAGCTAGGAAAGGTTGCCAAGGCCAGATTGAAAATGTACCTTTTCAAACTCTGCATACACTGAGTGGCAGCAGGTGAAAAATGCCTGGACACATTTTTTTCCTATGAAAGTTTAGATTAATGTGTAGAACTCCTTGAAGTGGGAGAAAATAAAGACCAACCATATGAACAAGTAAGACAAAGACTCTTGAAATGCAACGGATACATTTTGTATAATAAATGTCTGATATTACACTTGAGCAGGTTAAATAATTCTTGACAACTCTTCACCAGGTACAAATAATGATTAAATATATGTAACAAATACAAGACAGCTTACGTGGTTCTATGTAAAGAATGGTTATGCAGTTAACTAAATCATGCACTAACTAATAGCTTTGAGCTTATGAAGAAGTCTTGTAGAACCACACTTATTAAAAAAAAAAAGACAAAAAGATCTTATAGAAATTACTGCATTTGTTTTACATAGTAAGAGACACACTCTCTCCCACTATAGCCAATAAAGCAGAATTTTATTGAAGTCATCAGAACCCTGGCTTACTGACAGAACTGCAGCACTGTAGCTGATACTGTGTGACCACAGCCACTCCACAAGAGTCATCAGTGTGTTTCCAGAACATGATAAATGCTGTAAAGTAAAACCCTCTCTCTTTGACCTGAAATTATAGCACTTTGCAAATAGAAGAAAACATCAGGTTTGGTTTGAGCATCAAGGGTGAAATACTGTGTCTATTGAAGTTGACTTTGACATTGCATGTCAGCCAGACTGTGGTGTGTGAATTTATAGGATATAAAGAAACACTTTTTGTGATTGATATTCATAACACTTCCTGTTATGCTGCCTTCCAATGCTGATATGACTTATACTGCCATACAAGACTGTGTCTGCCTAGCACCAGGTTTTGTCCTCAATGTTTCTGTGATATAAC
>VZTN01000534.1:28071-41567 GCA_013400515.1 Erpornis zantholeuca
AAGACCACAAACAATAAAAGCTTTTCTTCTACTTGTCCAGACATCAATCCATTAACTAACAACTAATTGAGTCAGTCTTATTCCTCTCTAAAAAGATCTCAAGAATACTGAGATGAGGTGTCTGTTACTGAAATGGACATTACTGGAGACCAGCAACATTTAAACAACTCAAAACCAGAACCATTCTTTCCTGGGATAATGGTACTGCATATATTCAATCAGCCTGATGGTTACACTGCAAGTGTTTGGGCTGCAAGTGCTGCACAGCACAGGAGGTCAATGGTAAGGGTTGTAGCCACTTCTACCTGCTGAAGAGATTTTAGAGCAAGTCTCAATGCAGAGCTGGATCTAACCTTCTTAATCATATGAGTATCTACTTTTGTTTCTACTTTTGTTTTATATCTACTTTTGTTTTGTACATTAAACATAGAATTATATTAGATATTTTCTATATGTGTAGGGAATTTTACTTAGACGGTTGGCATACATTGTAAAATGATAACTAGACACTATATACATTTTTAATACCTTCTAGGACATAATGACTGCTTTTTAACCTTTTACAGTCTTCCCACTGTTCTAACTCTGGAAGTATTCCCATCCACAGCAGTTTAAAGAGATGATGTAAAAAGGTCTTTGAAGTCTAAGCAAGTCTTATACCCTCATAATATTATATTCCTATGTTTCTCTTATATTCTTTTAAAATATTTATTTCTATAAAAATAGAAAAATATGTTAAATGTGTTCTTCAAGTGTAATGAAAACATGATTATGTGTGAGATGAAAATTAATTTACTTTAGATCACAAGGCTACATTTCCTCCTTTCTGCAACACGAGCAGTTGATGGCCTGACAAGAAACCAAGTACGAACTTCAGGCTCTGAGATAGTTAGCAACTGGTGAAATATAAAAAAGAAGCTTGTTAAACCATCCTTCAACCCTAAGTGGGAATGCTTGCCTTCAGCCAGTTCTGAAAATGACTTATACTTTGATCTCAGCAGAGATGCACCAGGTTTACTGATCAGCAGTTATGCCAGTGAAGTTCTAGGAAGCCACCTCTTCACAGACTTCCATCTCCTAGCTACTGCCTCCAAGCCACAGTGTGGTTATTGGCCTTGTGAGAGGCCCCTGAGAGCCTCAGTCTGGTGTTAGAGAAATTAATTTCAGCAAAGCACAGTAAAATTTAACTTCACACTGGGATGGAGCAGGAACGCTCACCCACTCCCTGGCAGAATCTCAGTTGTTGGATTCCTCTAATCAAATATTTATGACATCAAGCAACATCTGACTGAAGTGTACTTTGGAAAAAAATTATCTTGGGTTTCATAGGCAAGCGTGCAGCTGACCTCAGACACCACTGCTGAGACAAGGAATGCCCACACTGGATGCTCACAGCACGCTGTGTTTCTGTGGCTGGCATTGTTCAGTAGTAGGCCTGTGCTCAGTACAACATTACTAAGTGTATTCTTTAGCTTGAATATGTATAACAAAGCTCAAAGAATTAGTTGAGCGAGGAGAAAATGTGTGCAAACATGCAACCAGATAATTGAAACACAGAGTTCTCTATTCTGGCTCAAAGAAGTGTTGAAGGCACAAGGAACAGCAGCAGCATCTTTCCCTAATTCTAATTCTTCATATAGTACTGAATAAAATGCCTTCCTTTAAAGCTTGGGTTTTTTTGTCTCAGCAAAACAACTTCCACTGGTCAATTCAGAATGCAGAAGAGTGAATTTTTTTTTGAATGGGAGCTGCTTTCATCGAAGTGAGGGTTTGACAGCTGACCTGCTTGCAAGCGAGACTGAGCCCCATAGAAAGGAACCTTTTAGCAGTCCCATCATTTTCTCTGGTTGGGTCAGTTCCAGCTCTGTGCCACCAGCCTTGCACTTTGTCTACAAGGCTGGCAATGATTGTGAATCATGAGGAGGAGAAAGACAAACAAACTAAACAACATTTCCTTCCCCCCTCCAGCCCCCAGTCTCCTCCACACAAACCCTGTCAGTCATTGCAAATTATTTAATTATCTCTTTCTGAGAGGCTACCTTGTTTTATTCAAATTAACTTACCTGGTTCACAGGTATTTTACTGGCAGTTGCTGGAGTCCTGTTGGGTCTGGTATTTCAGTGCCTGGCTATCTCTAGCTAATAATGCTTTCTGGCAAGTTTAAATTTCATTAGAGATATCACTGTAGTACATGCTGAATGAACACTACCAAAAAGTAGCACAAGAGTGCAAGAAGTCATTAAATTATTACTCCCAAAGTCTCACGATGATTATTGTTAATAGGGCAATCAAATCCTGCTGTATTGTTCCCTAACTACATGCCTGCTTAGTGGGTAGCATACATTTTCATTAAATAAAGAGTTATGGTTAGAGGAAGAATGTAATCAACATTAATGACCCGAAGAGTAATTGAAAATACAGTCTCAGTCACCACCCCACCCAGCTATTAAAAAGGAAAATCATTAAAAAAATTCCAAACTAATTCCATTTTGTCTCTCTGCATGTTTGCAGACTATCATTCACATTCTCCCCGCACTGTTATCTCTCTTTTTCTGGTCAAATTAATTTACTGTAATTAGAATAAAATGCATTTTATGTGAAAATAAAATTTTGGCATTGGCCACGTCTGATAACAAGTACTGCAAGGAAAAGCATTATACATTCAACATACATTCATTATGCATTACATTTGTACAAAGTAAATCACTTTGGGTGAAGCCGACTTAGCCTCAGTGTGCAATAATTACATTCCCTCCCACCACACCAGTGTTTAACAATCCCTTAAAAGAGGCAAAAAATGGGTTTAGTTTATGTTTAAACAAAAAAAAATCTGAACCAAACAACCACATTTTATTTCCTTAAGCCCACAATATACAACATTTCTTTCTGGGATTGCATACATTTTTCTTTGTTTCTCTTTTTTTCTTCTTCTTCCTTACCTTAGAAGAACTCAGAATGAATAAATTGGGTTTGTACAGCCCTAAAAAAAAAAAACAAAACAAATAAACACCCCAAACCACAAGACAAACCAGAACAAAAGTCAAACACAATATGAGGTCATTTTAATTTCACCATGAGAGAATTTCGTACACTTCAGTTTAGACTGTCAGCAATCCAAAAAAGTCAACAATTCCAAAATACTTCAGGATGGAGTACAGACGCAGCAAGGATTTAAAGCACCTGAGCATTTCTCCAGATAATGACATCTGAGAAATAATGCCAATCCACTAATCAACTACTGCTGCTGCATATTTTTTCTTTTTTCACAATGGGGGAAAACATTGTTTTGGAAGAAAGAGCTTCAACACAGTTGTCCCCTGACTCTTATCTGTAAGCAGGCAGATGTTCCTGAATTAATATATGTGAGTCATTTGACCATTTATCCTTTAGTACCAAATTAAATACATTTTGTAGCATTAAGCAAAATTATTAAGTGGAATGCATAATACGGTTTAATGATTTTTGTGAAACTGGAGGAGAAAAAGAATTATTTCTGTACCCATGCATTTTTCACATTGAGTTTGTTTGTTTTAATACAGATGACATTTTAATCTACTCTTCAAACCCATTTTCTTTCACTTAAATCTAGCAGCACTTCAAGGAAATATCGAAGATAAGAACAAAATAGTACATAATACAAGCAGACCTCATTGGATTTAGGAAACAAAGACACTGAAGTAGCCAATAATCTTAATTTTGACATAGAACTACTCGAAGTCAATGTACCTCTCAAAAAGGATCTACTTTCATTCCAATTAAATCAATGTCTTTTTTTTTTTTTTTAGTGTTTAAGGATTAAGAATTACAGTGAAACAGTAGTTGAGGATAAATAACTGTGGAAGAGATTAGGAAACAATCCTAAAAAAACCACAATTTGCTCTAATTTTTAAGGATGTGCTGCCTTTTTTTTCTTTTTTTTACCCTTTAACCTCTTTTCCTTGTGATCATTTTCATCCAGAGATCATTTTTTCTATATAATAATTTAGGTAATTATTTAGAGCTGCACAGAGTAGGCAGAGAAATTCCTATAATAGGATCTTTAGGCAGCAGCACTTAACACCAAACCCTTAGGTTTTGGGGGGTTTAAATGATTATGCAAAAGGAAAAGCTGCGTAATCAAAAATACTCTTGAAAGTTTAGTGCAGAAAATAAATAAGTGAATTTATATGCATTTAGTATTGGTTACATAAGAAAGTTCTTTACAGAACTGTTAACAAAACCAGTCAAAATTCAATAAAAATATGCCAATTTGAAGTTGTATTTGTGCATTGAACATGTGAATGTTGCTCTTACTAACACCATACACTTACCCTATATCGAATGCATTGGCATTTTATTCCATTCATATTTTACAAGAGGAAATTACTGTCAAAACCCATGAATGATACTGATGGAACAGTACAGCCTACATCCAGGATTATTTCAAAATCTGTGTTTATTCTTTTTGTCTGACTTTTTTTAACATTAAACTTTTCACAGACTGTTTTATAGATATTCCATGCTATATAAAGATTCCTCTTGCTGTGTGACAAGAATCCCAATGCTGCGAAATACTCCCAAGTCATTTAGAAATCTGGCATTTTTTACTGCTCTTCTTTGTGGCTCATAGGACTAAATATTTGCTCAATTTTAGAATCTAGGTAATTCCAAACATTAAATTCATTCTTTGGGTTTGCATACATGGATTTGGTCTTCACAGTAAAAGGATGACTGACTGCTTACCTGCAGACTGACTGCTGCAAACCCTAAAGGGAAATGTAATAGAATAAGTGAAGAATATATTAGTCTCTCTTCGTTGTGACATATTTTAATTATGCCAATGGAATTTACTTTCCAGCATCCTTGGCATCACAAGGAGCTGGTGAGTGTTTGTGAGTATCTAGAGGAGGTCACATCAAACCAAGAGAAGTTGTGGATTTGCAGCATCTCAGCTACTTCACAGAAATCATCTCAGTGCTCACTCATATGTATTCAACAGCATCATGGTTAACCCCCAAAGAATGAGATGGAAGAGAGAACAGAGTAAAAATGCAAAAGAAAAAAAAAATTGTAGGTTGCGATAAAGATAATAATAATAATAATAATAACAGTGGTAGCCCTGGCCCACCAGCCATATGGATGGAATATCCCTGTGCTCACTGGGGGTCAGCTGTCCCAGCTTTGTCCCATCCCAGCTTCTGGTGACCCCCCCATAGTCCACTCACTGGTGGGGCAGTGTGGGAGGCTGGAAAAGCCTTTGTGCAAGCACTGCTCAGCAAGAATTAAAATCCCTGTGTTTCGGCACACACCCAAAACATAGGCCTGTACTAGCCACAGTGAAGAAAAATAATTCTAACCCACTCAAAACCAGTACAAACAACAATGTTGTAAATTATGAAACTGAAAAAGAGAGGTCAGCGAAACAACTCCCACCGCTTGGTTAATGCTGTGTAAACTCTACCACTCATCTAAGTTGTGGTACAAGGGATGCTCAGTCTCTAAAATACCTCCTTGTCCATGACATCCATGACAGAAAGATCCCCTTGGCTCCTGGAAAGGGACATATCAAGCCTTGAGTAAAACTAGCAAATTTTCCCTAGAAGTCATTGAAGCTCAATAAACACTGAATCCAACAAAGACACTTTAATAGCAAGCTTTGAAGTGTGAGTGTGCTTTATAGGCCTGTTTTATTTGATTATACACTTGCTTTTATGGTTCAGATCAAGCACATGCAGCAGGTTTAATATTTGCCATGCTGTCTCAGAGGAGTCTATCACATATGCACATAACAGTTTTCAGTCTTCAATAATTACCAGCAGTAGTAACAATTGCCAGAGATCATTCAAATATATCATTCAAAACTTGGGATTTTTTTTCTTTTTCAAAAAAAAAAGTAAATTATCTCTGAACAGTTACTACTTTTCAAGAGTACACAGAGGAAATATGACAAGAATTTATATGCATATACATATATATATATATACACACACAGACCCCAATGTTCTGCTTATTTCTCTCTAAAACAATCCTTAATCCTCACACCTTTCATTTTCCTCACCCCAACATCTGAGTGGTCAGCTCTGCCACAAGGTGGACCCTAGCACATCACTGTTATTAAAGATGTTCTATTTTACTAAACTCTCATTCAAATTGCAGAGCTTAAAAACATTGCTTCCACTATTAAATGTATCATATTTGGAAAATGAAAAGTGGCACATCATTTCCCCTTGTTCTTGTCAGGGAATGATGAAGTTGAAGAGATACGAGCAGGAACCTAATGAAAGTTTAAATTAACACCAGTCTGTGGTTGTTACTAATACAATTTGACTCGGTGTACCAAAGGCCCTTAGACATATATATAATATACAATGTGTATAAATGTATATACATGTATTTAATATATTTATAGATATATATATATCAGATAGCCATGGGCACTCAGACTCTATGCTAAACTAGCTTCTCTTCACATGTTGAATAAATGTATTACATGTTGCATAAAGATAATATGCTAGAAAGTCTTTAAGAGAATTTTCTTCCCAAATAGCTAATTCAATTTCAGACATAGTAGTCATAATCATGTACTTATATTAATAGAAGAAATGCATGCATCATCCTTAACTGCCACATTTTCTATTTTAATATATTCTCTGTGCATGTTCTTCACAAATATTAATTTCTTTCCCTTCTCACTTACTTTAATAGTTGAACTTATTATTCCTCTTTCAATTCTCTTGCATGTGTCAATTCTGAGACCAGTCAGGAGTGCTGACAGTATGTAAATTAAATCCAGGAGAATATAAGAAGAGATTTCTCATTTCTCTGAGAGATTTAAGAGACATAAGGAAGAGAGCAAAAAGATCCTTCTGGGTATCTGCAGTATTAAGATAACTTTTATTGTGGTTAAAACAGATTAGCCTCTTAATACAAGGTGTGTTTTATTGTTCACACAGCTGCTCCAACAGATTGTCTTCCTAGGCAAAACAGGAAATAAGGTAAGACCTAGATATTTTCAGTGAAATTCCACTTCAATTATTTCTTAATTAAGAGAACATTGTTCAATTAAACAAAATTACACTGTGAGGAAATGGGATCAACTGGCTAAAGAGATCAAAACCCAGCACTGAAAGGGATTTTAGAAGGATATGCCAATAGGTATAGTGTGTTGAAAGAGGTTTAAAAAGGACAAGACAGAAGACAAGTTATATCAGTTGGAAAAGTAGTCATTTTGGTTTACTGCTCTTCTGACATTAATTATAAATGGCAGGTCAGCTGTCAGCTGAGTAATGTACTTTCCTTGCAATTTGGAGCACTTTGCTCTTCATCCAGGGCATCTCTTAGTCAGACTTTTGCTTTGGAAGACAACAGCACACAAAAAATTAATTAAGAGAAGACACATAATCCCATCTATAATGCCAGTTTAGCCAAATCAGCTTGTATGAGATTATAGAACTTTATCTGATTTTTCAGTTTTGTTTTCTCTCTAAAGTTGGAGGTTCATTTATCAAATTAGCACAAGGGTTTGTTGTTGCTGTTGTTGTTTGTTTGTTCAATCCAGAAATATTTGAATTTTGCGAAGGACCGTGATTTTGGGGTGATTTTCATACAGTGAGAAATTACACTGGGTTTATTAGAAATTTATAGTGAAAAGCAAACCTATTCAAACAAAGTTTTAAATTACTATTTGTGCTCTCAGAGATGCAAATTATTGGTCATTTCAGGAAATGGTGAAGACATTTCTTCCAGCATTTGGGAAATTATAAAAGTGCCATTGATATCAAATAGATTTAGTGCTCAGTCCAACTTACACAGATTTATTGACAAAAACTATTGCTACCTCTGAGCATTTGATATCTTGTCCATACCTTTCTTTTATTTTTCTTTTTTTTTTTTTTTTACACCTCAGATTAGCTCTGTTCTTGCCCTGTTGACTGAGTGAATGTAAGCGTTCAGAGAGCATGATGAACATTCTTGGAATGCATCTTCCAGTCTATTTTCCCCCGACAGAAATCCAGCCTGTCTGTCTGTTGTGGTTTAACTCCAGCCAGCAGCTAAGACCACAGCATGGGAAATCACCTTGAGAGACTCACTGCTACGGCACATTTCTGATCTGAGCTAAAATGCCTGTGAAGACATATTCTGTGTGTTTCTGTTGGTATTTAAGAAAGTATGTTAACTTCTCCTGTAGATCCTACTCACAAAATGTGATGGTTTACATTCCAGGCTCTATATGTTAGCAGATACAGAGAAGGGGAATGGATGGCAAGAAACCTCTAAAATATTCCGAAGGAAAGACAGCTGAGAAGGGAGCACCCTGATAGCACTGAGTCTGTGGAAATAATCAAAGTGAAGTGATGCAGTTAAATAAGAGGCCTTTGAAGGGAGCGGGAGAAGTTAGCTGCTAATTGTTAGAAAGGAAAACCATTTGGCAGCTGCCCTTGAAAATGTACTTCAGTATATTTTAATATACAGGGGCTGGTTCATTGCTAGTCACCCCCTGCAGACAGAACCATGGGATTCAATTCATGAGGCTTCTCACAAGCAGAGCCCCGCAGTGCTCCTGCAGCTACACTCACCATACTGTGAAATCCAATGTAGGGACTGCAACCCTTCTGAGGAAAAATGCAAAGAGACTGGGCCAGGGAGATAATTTTTTCCAGTGTGTTTTTTCAGCTAATTCATGGACACATATTGTTTAACATGCAGAGGCAGAGAGGGAATTAGTGAATTATAGTGAATAAACAGAATAATTGTGAAATTATTTCTACAGCTCTATCAGCAAAGCTTTGGTCCATGCAGAGCCCCTTGCATTACAAAGAAGTATTTCAAAACCTGACTCTAATTCTGTGTTCTGTGTCCAGCACAATTCTGCTCATGGTAGAAAGTCAGAGATTTAAAGTAACAAAAAACCTTTTTTTTCTCCCCATTGCAAGAGTCAGGGAATTTTTTTTAAAAATATTTTAGACAGGGCTTTTGAAACTTGTCATCCTTGGGAAAAAAAAAAATCAAAGAGATGTTTTCTCCAACAGCTACAAGATCACCTCAAGAAAGTGGAGGGGTCTCATGGGTAGATTTCAGCAATGACCCACTGGCCCTTGGAAACACTTTGAGGGGTGTGCAGCCCTGCTCACCATATCCAGCAAAAATTAAAGAATGGAAAATA
Source organism: Erpornis zantholeuca (assembly GCA_013400515.1). Lineage (NCBI taxonomy): Eukaryota > Metazoa > Chordata > Aves > Passeriformes > Timaliidae > Erpornis > Erpornis zantholeuca. Next base: position 37,214 of record VZTN01000534.1, read on the forward strand.
AAGCACTCAGGGGGCCTGCAAATGCTGCTGGTGTTACCTTGACAACGTAAGTTAAACACATTCCTCTGCCAGACAGTCCAAGGGAAAAGTTCCAGCTCTTTATTAAGTTGCCCAAATTAATACCTCTTAAATACATAGCTCTGTCTGAAGAGTAGGAAAAAATTGTTCTATATCCTGTCCTATATTCTCCCTTCTCTCTTCATATCCAGCAACAACGAAACAAAACAGAATCCCTCATATATTTCTGTTGGCAGGTTTTTAGATTGCTTGCTCATGCTCACTCTAAGTACAGGGGCTCAGGGGCTTAATAATTAAATGCCACATATGAAAATTCCATCTAAGATCATCTCTTCAAACTCTCCTAAGCCTTTGGAGAAACTTTTAATTGAGGTTTTAGGAAATATTTTTAAAAATAATTAGATACCAGAGAGTAGTAGGTGGTAGGGGTACATTGTAATTTGCACAAGGTCCTGAGAAAGTTACATGAAATTCATTGGAATTATGCAGCTGTAAATTTTGCTAAGTTGATAGAGATAGTGAAGCCAAAAGAGCTTTAGTTCAGTTTCTAACTTACTGTGTCATCCTTAGGAAACAGGGGACTATAAATTTGATTTACCAGACATTTAGGTCAGACTTTACCAGTCTAAATTAAAGATAATATTAATCCAAATTAGTTGGGAGTATCAGCCATAAAACTAAAAATAGACCTAACCAAAGCTTTGGTCTGGATGCTGATATATGCAATGCTACCCAGAACAGATGCAGTGTGGGAGGAACACCCAAAAAGCTGTTATCAAACAGTCCTTTCAATCAATCTTGCTAGAAATTACTTTCCTGAGTGATCACAGAGAAGACAGAAATTCTGCCTTCCCTTTTTGTAAAGTTTATGGCATTATTGTCACATGAAAGAAGTAGCCAGGCTGTTCATTCTGATGTGTAGCAGTGAGTGCTCTATTGCATAGACAACAATTAAGACACTAGGTCAAAAAACAAAGTTTCACACACACTGCAAGTCAACAAATAAAAAGAGCTAATTTCCTACAAATACATGCCAAAAATTCTCCCCCAGAATCAGTCAGTAGGTGACAGAACACACTAACATTAAATTATATCATATTACCGATGTGCTATAGAGTCTAAAAATTCCAGTTAATTAATATGGTATTAAAAAAATAAAAAAATAATGTTTGTATTCCCCCCTCTTCTTTCTTCTTAAGAGTTAGTATTCACACATGAAAGACATAAATTAGCTTTGAATATAGTCAAACCATTTATGGCCGTGATAACAGCTGTAAAAAGCCAGGAGGGACTAAATAATTTTCCTGCAAGAAGAATCTGTACAGTGAACTGGAAAATCCATGAGCTTTTAAGACAAGTTTTTGCCATTTGGTTTGAGAAACATTTAACTATTTATGGCACCATGTGACTCTACGTAAGAGAGCAGAGTGCAGTCACTTCAGCTTTCCCCACTACTATTACCAAAGTAGAAACAATTTTGTCTTTTTATGCTTGCCTCAATTAGGGAAAACAACACGCCTAAACATTTTGTGAGCAATAAGACATCTTTATTCATGTGGGCATACACTTTGCAGAACCTGGTGCAAAAGATAAAACCATAGAAAAACCATTTCTCTGCCTTGTTTCTCTGCCAGAAGTATGGCTCCTTGATGTGAGTGGGAATGTTTACCAAACCAGAGCATCATATTCTAAAGGTTTGCAATAAATCAATGAACCCTAATGGTTTACAACCTGAACATGTAATTATTTAGGCAGAGGTGATTTATTCAGTACATTTTAAAGGATGTTCTGGTGGGTAGTGAACAGATTATGTTTGTGAGAGCAGGTAAATGATGGCAGTCTGCCATAAGACCTTCTGTTATTGCAGACAAGTAATTTAAGATTATATTCTCAGAAGTGTTTAGGCACCCAAACATGCAGTTAAGCACAGAGCTGAATTGTCTACATTTGATGGAATGGTGCTAATGCAGGTCCCATGGATTGCAACAGATGATGCAGAAAACACTACTAAGAACCATTTCTGTGAGTAAAAAGGGGGGACAAAAGTGAGGTAAAGAATAATTCTTCCTTTAATTAAATAATTGCTTTGCTGTTTTTCTCAGCACCACTTAGGAGCCTCCTCTGGCCCTGCCACTGCCAAATGCCACCTTAGGTAGAGCCATGAGAAGAAGATGTTGCACAGTCAGTAGCTCTGTCTGTCCTCTGAGTCTTTCCTTGCACAGATGGAAATTTGTCTGCTCAGTGAAGAAAACTTGGAGGTTTTCATTTTTTAAGAGGGAAAAAATTAATAACTAGGATCTGATTACTGAACTATAACTGTGTTTTTTTGACTGACAGAGAAACAGCTAAATAATGATTTCAGGAGTTTATCTCTGCTGCAGCATTATAAATTTGAAAACTTTATGGCTTTTCTTTTAGCCTAGTAGGATAAGAATGTGAACCTCTTCATGTGTTAAATGCACTTTCTTGGAGTGCATTATTGCTTAATATATCCCTGTACTTCATAAATTAAAGCAAAAAAAAAGTTAAAGTTAACTTTTTTTTCCTGAAACAAAGCTATCAGTGGGCTTGATTAATACACAGATGCTGCATGCTGCTGGGACTATGGTTCCATTTTCACAGAGTAATATGTTCTGCTTATGCTCTTGCAGCAATGTAGATTGATTCATTTTGCATTTTAAGATAATATATGGAACTTAATATTGTTATGCAAAATGTGTGTTTAAAGTAAAGCATAGCACTCCTCTTCCAGACTGCGAAAGCTAAAATGCACTGAATTTGCATAACATTTAGAGAAGTTAAATTTAAGAGTATCTCTTCCTAGCATAGGTATACGTGGGGAAAGCACATTCATCTCTAAGTCTCAGTTTAAGTATAAGTAGGTCACAAACCAGGAGATGAAATTCTCCAAGTTATTCTGCACAGAATATGTTGGCTGTCCCTGGTTGTGCAGGCTGCTGGAACAGAAATCTCAGAGTCATTTGGCAGGAAATGCACACAAAGCCTGAGGAACATTAAAAACAGGTTAGTGTCCCCCATGCCCAGTGTTTTGCTTTACATGCCTGCAAACAGATCCCATATTTACTGGGCTGGCTGCACAGCCCCCAGCACACCACGGGCACTCAGTAATCTTATTCATAACACAGCAAATTCATGCTTAGACTTGCCAAGGGCTATGGAGGATGTACTCAGAAAAAAAAAAAAAAAGGCAAGGAGCAAGTCCCAAAACAGGGAGAGGATCTCTGTAAATTCACTATCACCTTCTCCTTTTGTGCTCATCTTCACTTAATTGGCTCTGCATAGTTGTGGCCTTCATTAAGTAGATGCACTTTTCTCTTCATATGCTGAAAATTGCCTTGCTACTTTGCCAGCAGTGCCATCCAAGTTGATGCCTGTTCATCTGTTTCTACTATTTCTTTTCCATTACTTCTGTAATTATCACCCATGAAAGAACAGGCCAGATATAGATATTGGTGAGATTATCATTAAGATTCTTGCAGATGCCTTTACAAGAAGAGTGAAAAGAGAGAAGTCTGAGCTACTAACTTGTTTCTATCCTGGAGCTGCTCAAAATTAATCCCTAAATATCTTTCCCTATGAACAAAAAAGTAATGAAATTAATTTTGATCTTAATTTTTAATGCATACATGTCCCTGGTACTTGCAGAAAGTTTTTTGAAAAAGGTGAAATTCAGTAATTATTTTTAAAAAATAAATTGGAATTACTGACAGAATGAAGCCTATCCATAAAGTGAGGAAATATAATGCTACAAAATCCTCCCCTGAGACCTGTGGGTTTTCTTCACAGCTAAAAACACACTACAATTTCAGAAGCACATCTGAACAAGGACTGCTCAGCAGGAGGGCTGCATGAGCAGAACAGTTAACCCAGCAGAACATTAAAATGTGCTTGACATTGTCACAGACCTGGTGAAACCCTGAAGCAACACAGCATCTGCTTGAGAAGCCTCTTCCTGGGCTTAAACAATGAAAAGTGGATAATAAACAGCTTTTTGAGCACCTGAGTTCCTGATTTCTACAGACCTGTCTCCTAGCTGTTTGACTACTTACCTGAACTAGCTTTCTATCACCTTTACATGGATATCCTCTTCTGCCATGCAGCATTTTAGCAGCAATCTGCAGACAACCATGTTTGGGAAAAAAAAAGAAAATCAACGAAAAAAAATCCAAAATGAATGTTTAAAACTCACTTCCTTCCCTACTGTTATTTTTTTTAAGTTTATGAAAATTGTATTATCTTGCAGATTTTAATCTCTTGTCAAATCTCTTCGAAGTAGTAAAATCTTGCACTTTTTTTTTTATTATTTTTTTTTTTT
>VZTN01000534.1:41678-76354 GCA_013400515.1 Erpornis zantholeuca
GAACTTCTATAAGTTTGTGTTCAGCACAGTAATTAACCTCAAAAGGACATTCAAAGGCACTAAACAACCTAACTTCCTCCCTGGACAGGCTTTATCAAACTTCAACCAACATGTGATTTCTATACAGATACCACATCACAGGAACACCTGTGGTTTATCTTGCTGAGAAGCAGCTTCCTTACTTGTACTTGGAGCACGTATAATTATATTTCTCCACCTATTCTGCAATAAATTCTTCAGGAAATCATATTATCAGTCTATTCTGGTGACAGGTTTCCCACTTTTCATATTCAGGGAGGAAAGATTATTCCATTTCTATTAGGGCAATCCCATGGGACAAAGGGACTTACAGCAGCAAAACTACCCAGTGCACACTCAAGTGGATAAATTGTATTTTCCTACAGTATTTCAGTCTGAGGAGTCAGGTTTTCTCTGCACCCATTAGGACTGAAGAAATGTGTGAGTTAAGGATTTGGTATCCCTATAACAAAGCCCACATATCAGTGTTCAAATGAACATTTGTGAGCATCTAGAAATTCAATTTTTATATAATTTTCTTCATGTAGCTCAGACAAAAAAGTAATCCTGCAATGAAAAACACAAAAGTAGGAGCAAAGAATTTAGTAATTCTCATTCCCCAACTAATTCCTGCACTTGGGGATTGGGGTTCCTGTTTTCTGGAATGGTTAATAAAAAATCATCAGTTCATTGTTAAGCAGAGTTTGAAAACTCACCACAGCATGTCCAGATAATGCTAGGTAACTTTGAGAACATATGCAAAATGGTGTACCAAAATAAATTAAAGAGAAATTAATAGTCTATCTTGCCTGAATTTACAAATTCTTGTTTAGGTATTCAGGCCTATCTATTTGAGACAATATCTTAACTGTTGTCTTTGTTGTGACTGATCCTACTACCTCCTTTATAATTTTTTATTTCTTAATCGTGGCTGAATTTAGACATAAGCCTTTCTTGATAGTCTCTGACCTACTGGGTCAAAACACAAGCATTAACTACCTTCATCATTTGTTTCTTCAGAAACTATTAGAAGTGCTAATATTATCTTAAAATAAAACCCCACAGCTGTTTACTAAGAAAGCTAAAGCAATCCTGTCACAACCTTGTACCGAGAATTTACATTGCTCCAGTTATCAGTTATATATCTCTCACCTATTTGATCTCTATTTCAGGATCACAGGGTTTTTTGAATGGCATAAATCTGCCTGTTTTCACTGATACAAATTATACTGGATCCTATTAGCTGAAGTCAGAGAAGTGTCTTTCAGACCTGCTGAGAAGCTGAGGCACAAGATTCTCAGTGTTACATCAATTTCACTGAAACTTATTAAAAATTATTCTGTCTGTAACTTGCACCAGTTCTGTAAGAGTAATTTCAAGCAAACAAATGTTATTGAAGAAACAACAGAACATAATGAAAAGTTTTGGGATCTTCTTGGAAGATGAAAAATATTCCTAAACCTTTATGTTTTCTGGACTTTTTGACAAATATTTGTCAAAATTTCATCTATGGAAATAAAAACCAACCCCAAAACCCCACCTAGGCATCTTCTATATCACCATTATTAGTTCACAATAAGAATCAATGACAATCATGTCCTACTTTTCACTTCCACTCGTACAACTACTTATTTCCAACTGATAAATTCCACTTGCTCTTGCAATTATGTAAGAATCCTTGGTTACTGATGGAGCAAATGGGGAGCACCCATTTAGAGTGCATCCCCCATCTTTTTCCCTCTATAATTTAATTCTTAGCAGCAGCTGGTGCAGAACAAAAACTCACACTTTATCTATTTTGGGCTCTTGGCTTTCCTGCAGGAGGTTGGAGTCCCAGATCATAATGCAGTGAGCACCTGCAGCCCTTAATAGAGTATCTCCAAGTACAGCATGACTACTACGGCCACCTGACATAGAAGGATTAATTTAGAAAAAGTCAGATAAGGTGTGATATGTTCAGAGCTACAGGTCCTAGAGGGGGTTCAGGTAGCACCTGCTCCAGTGTCCCAGGGATGGGAGGAAATCTCACTGCCACGGGAAAAATGGTTTGGGCTCACAGCCAGAGTGAGGAACAATTGCCATTACATCTCAGGAGCAGGACAATCCTGGCTGCTTCCTCTGAAAACAAATCAACAACTTTCACACCTTAAAATGTTAATTTCAGAAAATAGTATGAAAAACTGCAGGCAGCTTTTGTGTTTCTTGAACACTTTTGCCTTATTCTATGAAAGTATAGGAAATTGCTGTGGGTTTAATGATAAGGAAAAGTTAAAGAAAATATTTTTATATACAGAAGTTTTAACATCTAGCCACTCTTTTCTAGTAAAATACCCATAAGATCTTCTGTGTAGTTCATGATGCAGATTCATGGTTATGAAAATACTGAACAATATATGAGGCCATAAGTCCTCATTAGTGTTTAGTAAGTCAAAATCTGCTTTTGCAAAGGCTTAAAATATAAAATTAAATTCCCTAAATTATTATTTTCAATTTACATTGCCATTGGTTATGCAATCTGGCATGTCTTCACTTAGCATTTAATGGTTTAGCACCTGCCCGTGTTTGGCTTTTTTAAAGCCAACATTAGCAAGTGACATAGAGAATAAACTCCAAGGGAAGACTCATGGTCTAGAACACAATGTAGAAGTAAAACCAGATATTTTCTATTTTTTTTTTTCAATATAGTGATTTTAGTCCATTAAATAAAAAAAAAAAAAAAAAATCATTTTTTTAATGTTTGAGTTTGGGGTTTTGGTTTTTTTTTCTTTGTTTTGGTTTGGAGGGTTTCTTTGGTTTTTGGTTTGTTTTTTGTTTTTAATAGACCATTGCAGGCTTAGTTTTGTACTGGATTTTAGCCAAAGATTTTATTTGGGGGTAATGTTTATTGCCTCATATGCAGGTGAATTTTCTGAATTGTGACCATACCTCTCCTTTGTGCATGGTTGCTGCTAAGGAAAATACTCTTCAGTAGTGGCATAATGCAAGTGCAGACTAGTGAGTCAGAGAAAAACAGACCCATATTATCACAAAATTGTAAAAACAAAAACCCTCAAAAATGAGCAGATTGCTTATGTAAGGACAGTCTGTATTATTAGCATTGAAAGTATTTTGGAGCATAGTTAATCTTAGATAAACCCAAAAATTTTACAGTAGGTGAAATTACCAATGCAATGCATACCATAAAAGCATGAATGACAGACAGACGATGGATTATTTGCACAGTTTTGCCTATTTTTAACTAAATGACTGAAGTAAAAAAGAAGGCTGATCGAGTTAAGAACAAAAGGAAAAAAAATGAAGTTACATAATGAGAAATAGTTTCTTTTAAACCTTGGCACACAGCAAAGGACACTATATATTTTTTCCAAAGATAAACCTTTTAAGCATTTTTGCTACTTTCATTGCATCATTTTATAAAGAATTTTTCTTTGCCACAGAGCAACACAGGAAAAAAAAAAAAACAACAAACCCCAAACTCAGTTTTCTTCACCTCTCTAATTTGATGTTTAAATACAACAGCCCATACTTAAAAGAGTAACTTGAATTCAGCAGATTTAGGCTCTGGAATGCTGTGCTGTCAATTTGAACTCAGCACAGTGGCATAAGGTTAGTCCTGTTTTGACATGGTCTGTTGGGGCAGCAGCCAAGGGGGAGAAAGAACTAGAAACATTAAATGTTTAAAATAGTGACATTATAAATGTGCTGTTTCTACACTTCATTTCAGCAAATACTACAGTTTAGGGGCTTTCAACCATGTTCTGTCATCTTCCATTTCAAAACTGATTAAAGATAAGAATAGTCCCAAGCAGGAATCATGGCATCTCGAAGGTGAGCTCCGTAGTCCTGACCCCTTGCCATGAGCAGGGACATCTTCAGCCAGCTCAGGCTGTTCAGAGCCCAGTCCAGCCTGATTTTGAATGTTTCCAGTGATGGAGCATCCACAACCTCTCTGTGCAACCTGTGCCAGTGTTTCACCACCCTCACGGTGAAGAATTCCCTTTTTTCTAGTTTGAACCGCAATGTTATGGTACCGTATGCTAATATGGTAACTTTGTGTTGAAAACAGCATAATGGAAAAATGAACTTGCTAAATTTATGCTTGATTACTGCATGGTTTAGACTGTGATTGGGAGGCATTGCAATTTTAATTCTACTACACTACAGATGAACATTAATAATATACTTATGTAATTGGATGTGTTCCCTTAATCAGGGTTGGGAAAATGGATAGTTCAGTAAATCAGTTTTGGTTTTAGATCTTTTGGAATTGAGCATTTCTACATATCATTACTGAACCATCCTGGCTTAGAAGATGCTAAAACGTAAAAGAAAATGCATTCTATTTAAGATTTCACTCACGAGGAGACAGATTCTGACAACTCCAATTCAGAATCAGTAGACTTTGAGCAACAAACCATTATCCCATCAGAGCCACAATAACCACTCTATCCGTGCCCCTGGGTAAGGCTGAGGCTGTCTCTAAGTCAATTCCTGTTTCCCTGTCTGCATGGATCCTGGAGAAACCATCACACTTGGATCAGGAGCTGAACAGGAGATCTCAGTCACCTGACAGATCCCAAGCTCCTAGAGGATGAAGTGGTAAAAATCCTGAAGTTACCTTAGTAAAACAATTTTCTTGGATGCTGGCAACACAGACCAGAAAGACCTACCAGGGCAACAAAACTACCTCTCTGTGCTGTTGGTATCAAGCACCACTGTCCAAACATGAGAGGACCCAGCATTTATGTGAAACAGTGAGAATTAAGTTCTCACAAAGATTCCTGAGTCATGCAATAAGGTTTTGAAAACTATGACAGGTTTTTTTAAACAGCTGAGGCCCTTTCTGAAATAGAATAAAATTGGGTTACATCATGAACCAGCTGCTATTTTTTGGACAGCAGGACTGTGTTTCCCTAGTATGATACAATAGGGTTTGGGTTTTTTAGGTATTGTTATTAAACCAAGCATTTATTGAACAGGTAGTATCTCCTTAAGCCTAGATAACTTAGGCAAACCTTGGTATTTATTGACAGATATAGCTATATGTCAAATTGGGTCATTTTCAAAATGTGTTTTAATTCACTTTTAATTTAAATGTGTGTGAAACTTCTTCTTTATGTCAGCTATATTTCAACTGACCACTGAGAAGATAATTATTGTTAATTACCCATGGCATACAAATGGGTACTTTTAATAATGTTCTCTCACATTTCACAATAAATATGTTTCAAAAACCCAGCTACATTTAATAAGCATAGAGTAGCTCTCTTTAGCCTGCATTTTAACGTGTTCTGCATTTAAATATGCAGAGATATAGCTCTACTCCCCTTAATGCTGCAAATGATATAATGGCAATGTGCCAGACATGTAAGTAATATAACATTACCTTTGTCCTTGGCAATGCCTATCCTGCTTTTCAGTCACTTGATTTTGACACCCAGGGAAAATGTTATTGTGCACTGAAGCACTTTGCAGCCACTGCACTTAAAATATGTTTTAAAGGCGAACACACTTCACCTGGGGGCTAGGCTCGCTATCGATTCCCTCCGTGGCTATCTAAACCAGGATTGGGAACGAAGTAATTACCTACCATGTGTGGAGATGAACTGAAAAGCCCCACAGTTCACCACCTGCCCGAATTACTACAGCTCACTGTATCTCCAGCTGCAACACATCCATCTAGCAGCCCTGGGTTTATTTCAGTGTTCGTTTTAGCAAGATAAGGGTTGGTTGCCACTTTCACCCATCTCAGCTATTACTGATCGTGGATCCTGCTTTCCTCCTCTGGAACTGGGGGTTATTGCAGGCATTGCCGAGCTTGAGAGCGAACGCTGCCTTACCCAGAGCTGCAAGAATTCTTCGTGCCAACTGGTAGGAAATAAAGCAACCCATCTGCTTAGCAACGCAGGTGGTGGAGAACACACTGTCCTTGTGCTTAGCTCCCTGCAGGCACTACCCACTGACAGCAGGGTTCAAGGCACGGGCTCTGGAGTTGTTAAGGACGGGAGCTGAGTGGGATTACTCTGCTGAAGGCTGGGATATGCAAATGTGTGCTGAGGCCACACTTCTAAGATAAGAAACTTTGAGGCATTCTTTGTGAATCAAAGTTTCTTGCAGGTTTTCTCTTCTTCCTCCAATTACTTTGCTAGCCTGAGGTCAGGAGTGCAAAGATGAAGCTGCCCAGTAAAGGCACTAATATCTACTTTCTGCTGAACTTCTGCTCAGAGTTTTAAAAATGGTGATGATTAGTGGAAGCTGCCTAATGGAGAGCTCCGAATTCTCATGGTGATCTACTAAACATACTGGTTTTTTTCTCTCCTTCAGAATACCAGTTTGACTGGCAGCTGATTTCTCTCTGTTCATTTGCACCTGTTTTTTTCCAATGGAAAAAAGCCCCACCAACTTACCATTTGCACCAAAATCAGAATGAAATTAAGTCCACTGTATATAGGGAATTAAAAACACTCTTTCTACACAATCTCTTTTTCATCAGCACTGAATTAAATCTGGCTATAAAGAGGTTTTGCATTACTGTCCCATAATCTATTTGTAATGTCTGCTTTATGGAGACACCTTTCTCTCTTTCTGCACTGAAGCACAAAATAATTAACTGGAACAAAACCCAGTGGAAAAAAGTGTTAGCTAGACTTTGTTATGGCCACAGCTATGTAACAACACAAATGTTAAATATCAGACTGATAAAACTAGCATCATATACATGCCCAATCTTCACTAATTATTTTCTTTTATGTAGAAAATTATAATATTAGGAAAAAAAACATGATGTAGTGTTAAAATATTCATGAAAGAATAATATAGTCACTTGTCTTCTAAATATTCTTAAAACACTGAAGCTGTTGCTGTATGGGACTCCTAATTATCCTAAATGACTGGAATTTCTTAATTACTAACATAAATCTATGACTGGATTGGGATTTAGTCTTACTAAGTTAAAACATTGCTTTACTTCAAATCTTAATATTTTGATTTAAGGAAAGAGTCTCAGCTGCTTACATATGATAATGTGGTTTGAATAAGTAAAATGTGAAAATTATGTCTAATTAGAAAAAAAATCTAGTAGTTTATTTCTCTGTTAAGTTAGAATCTAGAGCAAAGTTTAATTAATTTTTAGACTGTCTTTTTCATGTACAGTTTCTAAGAGGGTTGTTATAAGTCTGCTAGAAATCATATAATAACACAGACCCTTATCCTGTTAATTTTAATTTTGGCTGTTAAGAGGTTCTCAAAATACATCCAATTTTTTTTTATTTTTTTTAACCAAAAGGGATCCCTTTAGGGGGAGCATTTGTTCCTTTTCACCTGAAGTGTAGGAGACACTGCTAAGTTTTGGTGATGCCTTAAGTTTTAACTTTTATATTTTTCAAATCCTGCCCTGCCCAGTGTAACTCTGCAGTTCCCTGGAGCTCGTTCAGTGCTGTTCTCTCATGCTCACACACACACAACAAAGCCTCTCCAGCTCTCCAAGGACACCCAGACCCTCCTGGGCCAAAAAGTGCAAACCACAATCTTGGGGAGAGGGGGGCAAGCTTGGGAAATTATATCATTAGCTAAAGTTTTAATTGGTGAATTGATGCTGATATGCAAATGGACCAAACCTATAAAAGTGTGAAGAACTCGTGGCCTGTTGTCCAACCTGGGATCCACTGAGGCAGAAGCCTCTGGACCCCCAGGGTGTGACCTTTGAAATAAATACCTTTCAAATAAATACCTCCTTTATTCCCTTATTCCTGTCTGCTCTCTGTTTTTAGGCAGCCATTTGAGGCATCATTCAGAGACTTTGCCCACTGCTCTGTCTGCAAATGATGGGAATAGAGCTCATGTCCCCAGCTTCTCCTGCCTCTGAGACCACAATGGCTCTAAGCCACAGGGGCCCAGTTTTTCTCTGCTGTTGCCCCAGCCTTGCAGGAAGAGTAATCAGTTATCTCTTTTTCCAAAGTGAAATGATACTTTTCATTTTCAAATCAGTCCATAGAGCTGGAAATATACTTGCCTAACCAACTAAAACCCCCAAAAATAGTAAGAAAAAAAATTAAAAATGCTAAAATTAAATAAAATTATGTTTTAGCTATTGTTTATATTTAATATCATTAAAGAACTTAATTGAACATGAAGTGCAAAGAAAGTTCAAATGTATCTCATTTAAAAACTACAGTGCTATTTCTTCTCATGCAGCTAATGAAAATAATTTTGCAGAAAATTCTGTAAAATGTAATGATCCCATCAGAAAAAGCCCAAAATTTAAACTGGTGGTTGTGCAAGGCAAGAGAAAGGAGAACACTTGTAAAGCATTCCATATTCAAAAGGGTTTAATAAAAAGAAGTATCTGGACGTCACAAAAGCCAATCCACAGAAAATACTTATGGAAAATGCATACAGTGTATTCCCAAACCAGCCCAAATAATAACTGTTTTTGTGTGATAAAGGGGCAGTACTAAAGAAGCAAACACACACTAATCCCACTCTGTCTCTGGGTAGTTCATGGTATTCCCACAAGATTCTGCTCCAGGGATGTCCTGTGTAGATGTAGCTCTGAGCCTTCACCTCTTTCCAGCAAAACAAATTCATTACAGTTTAGTATTGCTCAGAGCTGCTCAACCATCTATGGAGTCGATTCCTGCTGTTCCAGCTATGCAAGAACAGATTGTCTTTAATCTGCAGCTTTCACAGGCACTGCCTGGCTGTAAACTGAATGGTTACGATGGCCACGGATGTTTGCACAGAGCTGCTCTCTCTCAGTGCTTCTGAAAAGCTGGGCCACCAAACTGGCCAGAGCTGACCAATCAAGAATTAAAGAATTGCATGAAGACTTCTCAAGAAATTTGACAAGGAGAATCTTAAATAATTTGTGTGATGAATACCACTTGACTATCTTCAGAGCTAATGAAGAAAGCTACTTCGAACCTGTTACTGGAAATGCTTGCAGGTGTTATTGGTATGTATAATACAACTGGCTGTAGGGAGTTGCATTTTCAAAGTTAGGTTAGAGTTCTAAATATGCAGTTAGCCTTCAAGACTAAAACAGCCTTATTTCTGCATTAGTGTCTAATAGAAGTCCAAGCTGAGCCTAAGCAAGCCGTGTCTGCACCCTGAGCGCAGCTTAGCTGGAGTTCTCACTTTGTCTATACCATATTAACTTCTAAACTCAAACCACACTGTTCTGTTCACATGTGTCATAAATTCTTTCTTTTATTTTAGCTTCTATTTAGCTGTGTCCTCTTAACCCTTGTCTTTCAAAGCAATAAACTTCGTAAGATTCTCCTGAAATGAATTTTGAACTCAGGCCCAAATTGCCTTACCTTCTGGGCTGCTCAGGCATGGGCAAGAATCAGTTTCTGGCTTCAGCTGAGCTTTCACAGACAGCAAAGGGAAGGGCTGGGGCAGTGCTACCCCAAGAACTCCCCACCAGTCACTGAGTCCCACCTTACAGTGCCTGTGGCCAGGTGTGCTCTGATCCCTCTTGCTACCAACCAGCAATTTTGGGCTTCCCAGGGTTCAGCAGAGGCCTCAGCTCAGGCTTCTTCCAGGATGCCTTGACATCACAAGCCACAGGCCACTGATGCTTTAGAGGTGGCAGCGTGGACACGCAGCATAAACCCTGTTTGAGCTGGCTGGTGGCTCAGGATCCAGCACAGGCTGGATAGATCAGGCACTGCTCCCACCATGAGCATCACTTGGTAAGCTTGCATGCCCACACAGACAAACCCCCTGCAGCAATGCTGTCTTCTCCCACTGAGCAGCTCTTTCTAAGCCATCATAACCCAGCAGGGGAAGCAATAAAATAGGAGGCAGCAGGGGTGAGTGTAACAGGGCCCAAACCTGATACTTGAGACTGAAAAGTGCAGCTGAAGGAAAACGCTTTCAGCATTCCCACTGCTCAAGCAGGTGTGAGAGACCCCTTCGAGGAGCAGGAGCATGTGATGGGACTGCTGGAGTGTGCTGGTGATGTGTGGCATTTGCCACCTTGAGGCCCTTGAAGGCTCAGCAGCACCTAATTAGCTCCCAGCCAGGAGCATCTTCCCAAACACTCCTGCTGGCGGAAAATTATCTCTCTTCAGATTAAGTTTCTGGATCAACAGATCCTCCTGGGTTTGTCTGGTAATGTTTTGCATCTTCTGCAGATTTCAGATCCCTGTATATGCATTTCTTCCTCCGAAAAAAAAAAAAAGAAGTGTGTCACACGTAATACACTTGCAACCCCTATAAAAGTCAATCTCCACACTGCTGCCACAGGACAAAATAATTACACACTTAGATGCTGAGTGAGGAACCCAACTGCATGTTCTCACTCTCAAATCTGACTGGCTTTCAGAAAACAGTTTCTCTTCTTTATATTCAAATTCTTCTTGATTCATACTTTAAGCCAATATTAATTATAAGCAGAGTGAGAAGAGCAAGCAACCTAGTAAGAGTTGTAAAAGCTGGGCTACAATATATATTTAGTGACCACAAACTAAAATTCATCATACTAATTAAGTAAATGGATGTGGCCACACAGCTGGTTGAATAAATAGGAAAATAAAATTAAATAAACACTAATTCAATCCCCAGCAAATTGCAGGTCAGCTCATCTGTTCCTTAACAGGTGTGATTTTGTTCCATGGTTAACACACACAATATTGAGTACTGATAGCAGGTGCTGCTTACAGGTAATGCTGCAAGTTAACCATTCCTGGCTAAGAATGGCACTGAAACTTGTGGAAGTCAGGAGTGCTGCCAGAATCACAAAGCAGTAAATGCTATAATTTTAAAATCATATCACAAACTAATATACATAATTACTATTATTTCTATTTTTACATTTTAACCTGAAATGTAATTATATACTGCAAGTCTTTGCTAATATTTGCTCCAGTTTCACCATGTAGGTGTCTCAGCAGTCTCCACTAGGAGTACATGAAAATTCAAAATTTTTCATCTCAAAGCACTCTCCTGGTGCTTGTAGGACTCTTGACCTGGAAATTGCAGTTTCCGCAGCTTTGCTCCCTCACATACACAGCTCCAAAAGTATTTCTTTTTCCCTGATGAGAGAGAACCAAATGACCTTCAAGTGAGCCAAGACATCTCCAGAATGGAATATCTATGCCTGCCAGCTGTGATGAGCAGCACTACTTTGTCATGAACTGACTGCATTCCTTCAGTGCCTTGCAAAATGTCTTGTATTCACAGCCTGATTTCAGTAAAAGGGTATCCAGGAAGAGGCTTGAAGCTTATATTCACTTTCTATTTCATGCCTACTTTGACTTACATCAAAATGTTTAGTATGCAAAATAAATTACTCTGTAGTCCAAATCTTTGTTCATATTCCATTCACTGAAGAATAAAGAGCCCTATTTACACAGGGAAGGTAAATATAGTTGTTGCTGTGTATACTTTTCTGTGGCATGGGGGGCATGCAGCACACACTTTCCCCAGAGCTACAGTGACAACCATGGAAATCAAAAAATCCAAACCAAGGCTTTTAAACTAAAATGGTAAGTTCTGTTAGAAATGCAAGGCATCTGTCTGCTTAATAGCAGTGAATAAGAGGACCCACTAAAAAGAACACAGACTGACAGGAGAAGAAGTTTATTTCTCGAGCATCTATTGCAAATAATGGACATCAACAATACCTGTGCAGAATTCTCACAGTGTCTCTGAAAGCCCTCAAGAACAAGAAACTGGTAATAAAACTCAGAACTCAGCCTGGCAGGGAAGGGTTAGCTTGCCCCATTGAATTACATTAATTGAATCACATGCCACATCTAAAATAGATGAGATAGAGTGAAGGAAAAAGCCAGAAGCTTTTACTGAAACTACAACCTTCCTGCTTCTATACACATTAGAAATTAGAAGCTTATAGGCAAGCAGGCTTAGGATCACCTGAGTATTCTTCCTGAATACCCTAAAGGACTTGAAAGCTTCTTCCCTCATCTCCCGAAAAAACAATAATTATACGTTTGTTAAAAAGGAAGTCCATTCTTCTCAAGGCTTCCCCCCTGCTCCAAGCAGCAAGGAACAAAATCAACTTTGTAGTATTTGTCCATTTTCCTGCAGGAAGTCAAGCTCTAGAAAAAAGAAATAACTGCATTCTCTGGACCTAACTCCTATTACCCACACTCACCCCAAAACATCCTTTGAAGGGCTGTGAATGGCATAGAGGTCCTACACAAGACATTATTTTTCTTAGCCAGAGCAGTCTTACACTCTAAGGCTGTTTCTCTGGAAGCAGTTTGTGACACAATAATGCCAATTTATATAGTCTGGGGTAAAACAGCACAACTTTGGTTGTAAAACTTAACTAAATATACAGAGTCACATCTTTTTCTAGCAAGTTTGAACAACTATATTTTTTTTTTTTCTTAACCAGAATTTACTGTTTTTCTGAACTTTAAATGAGATGCAGGCATGGTATTTCAACTTTGCCATGGTGCTAAGGGATTTTGCTGTACAGCAACCAATTCCCTGAGAATTTCACCAAATGGCTACTGCGAAGACAGAGTGGCTGTTTCTGAGGCTTCACTAAATCAAGGCTCTGGGGAAATACAGCAGGTGGACTCCTTCTCTGCTAGTGACAGAGTGCTCCCAGAGTCTGCATTTCTCTTTTCCTTCAGAGGGAATTAAAATGAAATATTTTATGCCAAATAAAGAGAGAACGCCAAAAGCAGAATACTGAAATGCTCTGCAAAATTAAATGATTGTGCTTTTTCTGATTTCAATTATAGTCTCTCTCACCTTCTCACTTATTGCTATTTACAGCAAGAAATGAAACTTTTTTTTTTTTAGAATAAAGAAAAGTCTTACAGTTACTTCACTGTTTTTTTTAAGACTCATTTTTATAGTTCTGTCCTCAGAGAAGGGTTGTTGGGAAAAGTATAAGGGAACAGAATAATGGGATGCTTTACAGATACTTCTGTATGCAAATAAACAGACCAACAACAGCCATTTCTCTAAATGGATTCTGCCTTCAGCATTCACCTGCAAATAGACACTCCCCTGGGACTTAGGTAATGCAAGGTAGAGCATGGATGGCTGGGTTTATCGACAGTAGCCATTTCTCTCTGAACCTTATCACCATGCAGGGCAGTATTTTGAAAGGCAGAAACCACGGTGAGCAGAGGAGCTCCCTACCGATACATGGTGGGGAGCTGTGACACAGTAAATCACCAAGAGGCATGTAAACAGAAGATACATGATTATTGGAAATTACATCCCATCCTATCAGTTTCTTGGTCAGGGTGTTGCACTAGTCAGCAGCCACATATTCTACCTCACCAATGTACCTTGAACCTTTTTGGGGGTTATTACAAGAAGAAATGGAAATAGCAGGTGCAAGCAGGAATTTCCAAGCCTGTCCCTTCCCTATCCAACATTTGGAAATGCACTTGGTCCTGACCACAGCATAGGAGGAGAGGAGGGGTTCTGCAAATGCCACCAGCATTTTAACCAACAAGAGCAATCAGGGGAGAGTCATTTAGGTGGTGTTGATTCCACCCCTTGCTTTTGCCGTGACACACTGTGTGACGGCTTAATAAACCTCTTTTTCTCCACTTTTCTCCCAGTAGCATGGGTATTAACACTTCTGCTGCTTTGTAAAAAGTTCTTGTGGAATCTGTGAGCAGCACTCCCTAGTGTAAAGTAAGATTATTAATTATTTCTAGCAGGGTGCTGCCTGGAACTCCTGATAAGTCCTGCCACACTGTGTTATGAGGAAATACAGAGTAAAACCAGTACAGGTCCCAAAGCTCTTATTAAACACTATAGGAAAGGAGATAAAATTGAATTAAGTAACTGGGATATTGTAGTTTCCCAGGCTATTCCTTGTGAAAACTGTGAATGGGCCCTGAGTACCATCAGACAGCTCTCTTTTACTGCATGAAACCAGCTCAGTGTCAGCAATGCTTGCCAGAAATCAGCCCGTGATGGGACAAGTAGGAAACACAGATTCCTCTGGAAGTGGAATTCACAGGAGTGAATTTGGAAGGTTCTTTTAACCAACCTGTGGATTCTCTTAACTGGTCAGTTTGGTCTATAATTTACACCATCTCTGGACAGCTGCAGACCATCCCTTCTCCTCTCCTTGTTCATGGTTCCATCATTTCTCTTCCAATGTAGATAGCCATGAAGTATCAATCTTTTAATTGTCAAAATTCCAGTATATTTCAACACTTCTCACCAGCAACAACAACAACAAAAAATTCTTTCAACCTGTCATGCAATTTTTAATCCTATCCAAGATAAGAGTCTATAAATTTAAGGCATGTATAAGGCTAAAGATACCTAAACTAAACACAATAGTGTTTAGTATCATATATAGTATCTTCTACTAGAAGTTCATTCTCTGCTAACAAGGCTTAAGGACAGGCCTCATTATCACCAGCATCAGTGCCTGACTGAAGTTTCTACTGTTTTATATTTATATATATATATATACTTTTAAGCTGTCTTCAGACCTGTATACAACAATACTTACATTTCCCCAAATCATAGAATGATTTGAGTTCCTTCAGCTCTGGAAGACCTAAAAAAATGCCAGGATTCCAGGCAGGAATAAATTCTGCTGCTCTTCACCTTCTACTTTACCCTCTTCTGAAGTTTATAGCAAACCAGCCTGTGGCTCTGCTAAAAATCAGTCATCAGAATTATGCAGAAATTCTTCTGTCTTAGAAATACAGTTTGGGGATTTTCTTGGCTTGAGAGTGTATCTTTTATCAGAGCCAACCCTCCTTCGAAGCCTATTTTAGCCAAGTGTCTTCACATCAGACAAAACAGACACCTAAAATATAAACGCTAACATCTGATCAAATGGCAAGGAGGAGGAATAAGAGGAATGCCAACAACAGAGTGTAGCTTCTAGGAGAGAGAAACACTTTCATGCACAGGAGAAAAGTTTTCAGGAAAGACTTGATGAGCAAAACCTATCAGTAAATGTCTGATAGACCTGATGAATAAAGCATATAGACTACTTAATAAGACTGTAGTTTCAATACAACAGATCTGGCTATGGGTTTATAGGGACCTTGTCTCTCTTCTCATAGCAAGCTTTTCTAAAAAAAAATATCTAGAATGCCCCAGGACTTCTAGAATGAAAATGACAGCAATATTTTTAAATTTAACATGTTCAAACCTGTACGTTAACGCACTAGACATTGAATTTTCCCCCTTGCTTGGTTTCTAGACTTGAATAAGCTGATGATTTTCTGAGCAAAGTGACTCTACACAGCCTTTGACATTTCTCTGCTCTTCACTGCAGTCTCAAGAAGTCTCAAGAAGTGCATCTGGCTGCACCCTGCAGCCCCCAAGCCACCCCTCTCTGAGCAACTACAGCAGATCTACAGCAAAAGGAAAATTTTCCTTGTCTTTCTGGAGGCTTCACCTTGCTGAGGCTTCTTAAAAGCACACAAAGGCAAGGGTAGGGATAACAGATGCCACCTGTCACAACTGATTTGGGCACCTTACAGTCTTTTTTTTTCTTTTTTACAAGAGTATTTTCAATTAGCAGAAATAAGTGATCCAATTTCCTGCTCAGCCCACCACAGAACAGATTTTGTGCAGCTGAGGAGATAAGGGGAAGGAAAGAACTGAACCACAAGGACAATAAAAAATGACAAGAGAAAGAGCATGGGAACTACTCATACTGGCTTTAGCTGCAGAGCCACAATCTCTGACTGCCAGGGAGAGCGTGCAACTCTCAGAACAATAAACCTGCAAGTGGAGACCACCAAAAAACTTTCTAAGGCACTTCTTTGACCCTCTTTAGATTTACAACGCTGCCACCTGGAAGATCACTCACCCAAATTCCCATGTCTAATCACGGAAGGGAAGTCTTCCACTTCTGTGAAATGTCCCATATCTGCTGCAGCTGGCACAGATGTAGCAGCAGATCCAAGAAACATGAAATTCCACATTACCCAAGAACCAATACAACACCCAACACTGCTACGTGGTACTCACCTGATACATACTGTAGGTTTCCCCAAAATTACCAACAGGAAATGTGAATTATAAATGCCAGTTCCCCATGCTTCAGGTCACCAGAAACTTTTATATTTTAACTCAGATGTCCCTTAGTGGTTCTAGAAGCAGCAGCAGCAAATTTGTTGCAATTATCATGACCATTGCAAGCAGGCACTCAGGAAAGCCCTGGGCAAGCAGCCTTGGAAGGTTAATGGTCATATCACATTTACAGGATGATACATAAAACATGCTTTTTGGATCTACTTTAGAGGCAAAATTCAAATGTGCCTCAATTTCATGTTAGGGGCTTTATAGATTCTGCCAGTCTTGGGTTGTTAGACTGATATCCTGGGAGGGGCTTTGGTGAGGTTACTGGTCACTTTGTGGGGTCAATGCCAGGGTTCAGACTTTTCCAAATTATTGGATCACTAACCTTATCCTCCCTTCATCTGAGATCATACTCTGTGAAGGTAATAGATCAGAGCCTCTGGTTTACTAAGATAGCAATCACTTATTCGAGCAGCAACTTTACAGAACTTATTTCAGATATAAGAATCTGCCAGGCCTGTGTGGGCTGTGCTGATAAAACGTTGCAGGGCTCTGCAGCTGCTCTGTCTTGCTTCCCTGCTGCCACGTCAAAGTCCTCATGGGCCTCCTTGACACAGCCCCTCTGTGAGGGTCGTGGGCTTTAGAAGGTCCTGGCTCAGCTCCTCTTGATCCCAAATGAGCTCAGTGTGACATTCTTGCCATAAAGCATTAGGGAAAATGAAGCCTTAGCTGAACACCAAGCAAAAGGGACATCTCTGCTTTGATAAATGCCTTTCTGTTCAGAGGGATATAGATTGAGTAAACAGCAGTCCTCTAACATGGTAGGGGCAATGCTCTTTGAATACTGCATTTGAGGAAAATAAAGCAAGACAGAGGCCGAACTGAGCTCTCCTTCAAGCACTTGCAGTCCTACTGGCCATAAAAGTCAGCAATAGAAGTCATTTTTGGGCACAGATTTTGAACACAGAGGTTGATTATATGCCTAATGACACTGGAATTGAACTGATAATAGTGAACCAAACAAAATTCAGTTTTGCACTAGGTCATGCAGGAGAAAATGAAAGGCGGAAGAAAAAAAGTTGATGTTTTTGTCTGCCAATGTAAGAATTGATATATTAGAAGAAAAAAGTATGTTTTACTCTTTCTTTAGAAGCAGCAAATAACTTCTTTTCACAGAGCATTAAGAATCAGTGGCTAAAGTGATTTCACCAAATGGGGAATGTATCCCATTCAAAGACAGCACAATGTGCATTGTTATGGCTTTTTCATTTCTCCTGAATAGCAGCAGGTAGCTATTGTTCTTCTCACTCCATAATCTTCAGAGGTTTTCAAATTTTCCATTGCAGATAATACCATCCCAAAGGGGATTGCATTATTATTGGCTTCTCCAACATTATTTCAAGTCTATCTTTCTTTGGTCATGTTTTGAGGTGAAATAAGAACCATGGCATCTCCCGGACTCTTGATATCGAGTTTTATTTTCAGGAGTTGTGAAGCTGCTTTGGTGGATTTTCCTTCTTTTCACTAATTATTTGCCTCCTACTTAATGGGGTGAAGAGATCCCCGTCTCAACTTATTTTAAAAAAGTATTAAAAATTCAGCAGCTTATGTAATTCTTCTGTGATTGCAGTTAAGTACTTGTGTGGGCTCTCCCCCTCCTTCCCCTGCATTCACTTGTGGAGATCTAAAAAACCCAAAACCACTGTACTAGGAGACCAGAGAAACCCTATGCCTCTGCATTGTCTGTGTTTGATAAGGCCCTTTACTTACTATCTCCAAGGAACAAGAATTAGTGCCGCAACTTTTCAGTCTTCATTTCTTTTTCAAGTTCCTTAAAGTCTGTAACAGCAGAAGAGATTGTGATATATGGGGAGCAAACAAATTTGATATCAGCCTTCAGATTAAACAGCTGGATTTTTGTAATGGGAAAAAAATCAAAGTTTTGGGGTACATTTTACAGTTCCAAAGGGTAACTAACATCCCAGATATTAATTTTTTTCACTCCTAAGGTACAAAAAAAAAAAAAAAAGCATGTTTATCTATATNAAAAAAAAGGAAAAACATTGCACAGTCTTACATAGATTATTTGACCAGATTTTCTTTTGATAAAACTCCCAAGAAAAACCAAACCAAACACAAGCAACTTCATAAATATATGTATAACCTTAAGATATTTTTAATTGCAAGTGAAAAAAAAAACCAAAAATACAAAACAACAAAAACCAAACAATCAAAGCAGCAAAGCAGAAGCTTTCAAAACTTAAAATTAATTAGGATACTATTAGATTATTATTCTCTTAATCCTTCCACTTTTAGTTCACTAAGGGGCAAATTTTGATTTTCTTTCCCATGGCTAAGTTATGCTTCCCAGGGCTCTAACTGGAATCAGAAAAGGGAAAGAAAAAAAAAAAAAAAAACTATAAGAAAGATGGGTGACAGAAGAGAAAGATGCTCAATTACAGGAGTATCAAAACCAAAGTAAAAACCTTGATAAGATCTCTTGATTGTCACTTCTAACTAGTTCGGTTAATGCCAAACTTAAACTACTCAAATTTGCTGACCCTGCACTCTTTGCTTATCAGACTGATTTTCACATCAAAGACATTCATAAGGACAGACTCATCTTTACTTTCCAAAGCCTATATCAATCAAAATGCTTCAATAAGGTCTATGGATCGGTTCAGTCTCCTATTTGCAGGACTGAAACTGTGAACAGGTTAGCATCCTTAGCTGAATAAAAGGATATCAAAATAAAAAACCTGTACAAAACAATTTGCTCAGCAGTCAGCTCATCCAGCTTGCTTGGCTAATGCCAAAACATAGACTCTGTGGCAAAACTTTACACCTAAAGCACATCTACCCTTCTGAAATTATGCAAGGTTTAGTCTTGCAGAAGGTTATTTTATTGACATTTTTAGCTTTCAGAGCCAGCTCTCACTCATCTGAAGAAAAACCTTATTTTTAAAAAATTTTTCTTACTTTAAGAAAAAAACCATAAGCTTCCAAAGTCTTAAAAATGCTGGATCATTCTAGTGCAAGGTGAACAAGGTACTTCTTACATCCAAGTGGTCTGACAGAATTTTATTGAGTGGGAGAGGAGAAACTAAGGAAAACTGTCAGTATTATCGAAACTTAAAAAAAAAAAAAGAGAAAGAAGGCTACTCTTGGTTACTAACTCTATATTATTGGAAAGCTTTATACTCCTGTGCTGATGTAGAATAGGACATTATCCTGTCAGAGTTCCACCAAGCAGCCGTGTCCTTACTGCAGACATCTCTAATGTCCAGGCTCTTCTCCCACACATACAGCGTTTATGGAACAAAGATCCAAGAATTCCCCTCAGGAGCTATGAGGGCTGAGCATGTGAGAATGATGAAGTAGAAAAGACACCAGATTTAAAAAAAAAAAAAAAAAANNAAAAAAAAAAAAAAAGAAACAACAATTCATCTTATCCCTGGGACTCCTGACCACCACACCTAAAATTCTAACCCACAGATAATGGAAAAGAGATGCTTTAGGCATGGGACAGATATGTAGAAGTCCTTCAAAAGGCACAAATGTCACATATACACAAATGTCAGTGCCAATTCAAAAGTAAATTACATCCATCTCCACAGAGTCTTGTGTCTCATCTCCTGGCCTGACCCCAAGACCTGAAGCATAACATCCTCCTGCAAAGCCTGAGGCCTTTCCTCTGTGCATTCAGAAATCCCTTATTGACTATTCACCTGTCCCCCACAGGGATCACTCTTGTCTCAGGTAAGCTTCTGTCCAATTCTGGTGTTTGACCTCAGAATCTCCTGCACTCCCCCACACCAGAGGATCCTGTACCTCTCACTGCTTCCTCTCTGCTGTTACAGGGATGTGCATTTCCCTTGTGGACAGCTACTGCTTCCATCCACTTCATGCTCCAGCAGTTCTGTAAAACTGATATTTTGTCTGCAAGTTCCTACCCCTGGCAGTGAGACTATGCCCAGGGAATATTTCCCTGCTGATGATAGAGGGACAGATCCAGAAGTCAAAATCCTTGAATCAGTGCCTTGCAGCTGCATTTCCAAACTTTTGTGCTGCTGACTTTAATAGATCAGTGCTACCAAGAGTAGTTGGAGACAAAATCATTTTTATATTAGCCTATACATGAACACACTGCTTCTGGCCTTCTTTACTGACCACTACCTGACCTTGATTACACCTAAGCAACCTATCTCAGAATTTTATATTTCAGTAAATTAGAAACAAATTTTTAATTGTTTTGGAGCACATTCATGAATAAAAGTAGTTATTTCAGCTGCTATCATTCATAACTCGATCTTTTTTCCTCAGTCATGAAAAACATTATATTTATCTGAAGGCACCTGCCAAATCCTGCCTGGATTGCATGTTCAGCAGAGCAGTTACTTGCTTAACTCACACTGGATTCTACACTGAGACCCTGCCAAAGGGAGTTGTCCCATACTCCCTGAGCCAAAGAGCAAGTCCAGTGACAACAACCAGGCTCAACAACTGAGCACAAATCTGTAGGCAGATCCTCTGCATTTCCACTGCTATCATTTGGGAGCTTTGGGAAGATGTGTCTTTCTTTTTAAAATCAGAAACCTGACTGGAAGCTTTCAGAGCTGTCACAGCCTTCTGCTTCTCCATCGGGTTCATCATGTTGCAGGATATTCCCCACATGGGAAAAAGGCACAGGGGCAGGGAGGGAACCTGGCTGAAGCACAGGGCACTGTCACCTGCAGGCAGGAGGTTGCATGGCTACGACATCAGAGGACAGTGGCATGCAAACAAAGTGATGAAGACTCACTGTTGCTGGGTGCCACTGACGTCAGTGTAAAGTTATCCAACATCTGCAATTAGTTTCTGGGAAAGTAATGATGAAGTTTCAATTGTTGTTGCCTTCCATTTACAGCCTTTACTGGAGAGGTATTTGCTGCATTTACAAAGGTGGTGGCCAGAAAATAAATTCTCATCGTTTTCTTCCATTTCTGACTTCTTCAATTGTTAAGAACGCACCAGATAGCAAAGTGATTCAGATCCCCAAAGTATTAAGTATGCCACATTTTTTTTTTTCCAAATGGATATAAGTGCTTGCTCAGAAAGCTGTAAGGATGGAAATTGATTTTGTACTCTCCTTGGTCTCTCGGGGACAGAATGGTAAACAAAGAGGAGACAGGGTGAATTCCAATGTTTGCAGCAGGGTAGGTAATTAAAAACTGTTCATTGCATAAGGGGAGTTTCTCAAGGCTGCCTCTGATAACCATGGAATCGTGGAAAGGTTTGGGTTCCAAGGGATCTTAAACATCATCTCATTCCAACCCTCTGCCATGGGCAGGGACACCTTCCACCAGACCAGGTTGCCCAAAGCCCCATCCCACCTGGCCTTAAACACTTCCAGGGATGGGACAACACTTCTCTGGGCAACCTGTGCCAGGGCCTCACCAAAGAATTTCCTCCTAACGTTTAACTGAAATGAACAATAACAACAGAAGCTTGTAAATAGTAACATTGCTTAGTTGTGTGGCAATGCTGAGAATGACCTGTGGCTTTTGAAATATTTATTATTCTTTCTGATAAGTTAGAATGTTTCTGGTTTTGTTTTGTCTGTACTTTTCTATATAGGGAGTTAGAGAAGATACATTGCAAGTGGCTTGCAAGGGAAAGAGAAGCTGTAGTGATTAAGGAAGAAGCACAGAAAGAAAAGAGAAATATAAGAAAGAAACAGAAATATAAGAACCTCAGAAACCCACGGTGGAGCAAGAGATAAGGGAAAGGGGGGGGCGAAAAGATTCTGAGATAAATTTGCTTTATCAAAGCTCAAAAAACTACACTGTAAACACAAAAAAAAGACCCTTAAGAAATTGCAGATATGGCAAATAGCCATTTCTGTATATTCTCTCACTGGCTGGGTTCCATTCTGAAATCCTCCAGATTAGGGAAAATAACCCTGTTTTTGAAGCAGAAGTAAGAATTACATGAACCATGGAGGGCAAGTGACCCAAAGAAGGGACTGGGTCTGTGATGCTTCTGAGTGTGATACACGTATACAACCCAGACAGTGATACCTTAGTGTGGAAAGTCTGCCTGTGCAATACTCTGAAGCTCTTTAACAAAGTTTCCTCTTCGGTTTTGTAGGTAAAGAGTGACAAGGTGAAGTCCACAATCTGCTTGTCTTAGATATTTTATGTGCTTTTAGTGAAGCTAATTAACAGTGGGAAACCTCTTAATTGAACAATATGTGTGTCTGAATTTCTCAGCTAAAATATTTGAAATTTAAAATTCTAAAAATTTCCTTCCTCTGGAAATCATAAAGTACATGTTTATCAGAATTTCTTAAAATTTGCATTTATATTCAAAATTTAGCTTTATTAATTAAGAAAAGTACTTTAATACCATAAAACTCTGTTCAAGCCTCTAATAAAACACTGATTTATTTTTTCCTTACATTTTATGGTTTTGATGGATTTAAGTGAACCCTTTTGAGAAAACTGCCTAAATAGTTACATGCGACAATACAATCTGACACTGTAGTTGAAAGTAAGTTTTCTGCTTTAGGGGACTTTGAAGTGATGTTTCACTGAATTCAGTTCACAGCACGTTAAACACAGAGAAAGAACATGCTTGTATACAGCACCTTACAAAGTCGAAGGTGAGTATCTTTACCTGAGTCTTGGATACCAGGTTCAAAAAGCTGCATTCAAGCTTTGTCATCCTTTCTCGTGGAGAGGAGCTCACCTACAACACTGGAATGCTGGACTGCTGCAAACTACATAAGAGAAAATAGACTGCTGGGAAAGAGGAGGGACTCCTGAGACACTGAAGGGTAGCAGCATGTTGACTTAATTGGGGAGGAAGTTGTTCTCTGGTTGTATTTTCACCGCCACCATATTTTTCTTCATATTAGTTCTGCTTCCATGTCTGAAATGTCACTTTGGGGACTGCTGCCAGATGTTGTTTGGATGAAGGTGACAGAAAGTGTTATAATACTAGATGAGTCTGGCATATGTGCATCATCTATAATAAAGTTCTACCTGCAAGAGCAATGGTAATTTGCAGAAACTGATGAGCTTTTGCTGAAGAGGAGAAGCTATGGCCAGCACTGCATAAGTAGCACGAAATTCTGTATCCCACTGAGAGTTCACAGTGAGCGTGTCTCTAATAGCAAATTTATCAGTAATGGTATAAATGTATGCTAAAAATATTAAGAAGTTTTAGCCTTGAGAAAATTCAATGCAGTGTTTCTAGTGCTCAGTCCTGAGCACAGAAAATATTAAGTAGCTCTGGTCATAAAACAAAGATGGCTGTATGGATGCCTTGCAGTACTTTGAATAGAATAGTTTTCTAGAAAGAAATATTTAATTTTATCTGAGGCGTTTTTTTTCTCTACAATTGAACATAACAATTCTTTTTTTTTATCACCTGCATTTCTTCTCCTGCTCTTCTTTTTTCTCTCTCCTCTGATCTCTCCACTCCATTTTACTCTTATATTTGCCAGTTGAAAGGAGAACAGAAAATAATGTTTTGCCAGATGTTTAAAAAAAAAAAAAGTTAGGAATAATTAAAGAAGAAAAGCATCATTATGCCCCTTGGTTTCATAATTACCTGTATGATAATACCAATTTATAAATAAAAAAGAAAATATAATTGATACAGAGATATTTGTACACACATACAGACACGTTTGTAGAGAACACACATAGCTCATCTTTGTGCCCCATATTCAAGGCATAAAGAGTCTCAGAAGACATTTAAATTACAAATATTCCTATTTTAAGTCCCTGGAGTAATTTCACTTTAAGTGAGATTAAGATTCAGTATAAGTATTATGAATGGGACTATTATTCAAGTCAGATGACAGTTCCCATTATAAAGCCCTGATTTTGGTGGCCTATAATTTTGCTGAACTTTAATCTTTCAGGCTGACGTGTCCCTCAAAGGCAGGATGGGGCTGAAGGCTATATGGTTCAGAAGGATGGTCCATCTGTCAGAAATACAGCCTGTCTCCTAAAATAAAACTTCATTTTATCTCTTCACAGCATATTCTTGCTCCCTGTCTCTAATTTCAAGAGATACTCCAGTGTCCTTGGGCTCAGTCTCTCCTCACTGCCTACCAACAGCAAGATGAAGAACTGGGCTGCACATGAAAAAGCAAAAGAGAAGAGATTGGAGGGAAGTTGTCCTGCTCCTGTTGGGAACTCTGCTGTCAGCTTCTGCTTTTCTCTCTCTTCCCATTTTATTTTAGACCCTATTTTTTACATCCCAGGGGGAGGCCAAAGGAGGAATAATCCTGAACTGCCTTGCCATCCCTCTGTTAAAGAGAATACATCTAAATATATGTTTATTTCACCCATTATTGAGATGCTTGCAAGTGAGAACTGTGATGTGACACAAGTAACTTACTAAAGCAATTTGTATTTCTCATTTCCTGAGTATCTGATAGAACTTCAGGACATGTAAAAGATATGGTAGGTTAAAAGGCAACAGGTGTCAGTTTGTGGGAATCGTTCTGTCAGAATGGATTCATAGGCAAGAATACTTGAGAAAATTTACTCTTAAATGAAACAGAGAGGCAGCTATTTCATATTATAGTGAACAAGACACATCTGCTTACACAGCACAGAGTAGAAGACCTGCAACCCCAATGTAACTCATTCAGTTACAAAAAACTTCTAATATCTGAGGACTGAGCTTGGACTATTATGCTACTCATCCACACACAGATCTGTACATTTTAGAAGCTCAGACTTTCAGGAAATAAAATCAAAAACATTGGTTAAAAGTAAAAACTTAGTTAGAATATCCTGCAAATTTGAGTAATGCATATATAATGATTTTTTTTCCCCATTGCACAGTTACCAAATAAAAAACAATTCATATGTGTAAAAACACAATATTAGTGGTTCTTCAGTAGTCATACAGAACTATTTCAGCAGTTCCCTAAATCTGCCTGCAGTCTGGGTCTTAAGAGAACTGGGAAATTAGCAGCAGCAAGCTAGCAGTGATGGCTGGAAATTTCTTACTCTAAAGCAACTCTAATAAATGTAGGTCGGTTGCTTGGGCACGGACATCTAGAAACCCATTACATTTAGAAACCCATTACATTTAGAAACCCATTTTATTCCAAACAGGTGTCCCTGGGACTTGTGTACAGCAGACTGGAGAAACTCATCATTCAGAAGTGGAAGGCAAGAAGTTATCCCAGAGCATCTAAAATGTTATATGAGTGGTGTTGTTTTCACGCAGCAGTTCTCAGCATAGACTAGAGATCTTTCTGTTCACTAACATTTGGATGTTCCATTCTGAGATAGGCTTGGGTGACGTCCCTCAAAGGGAAAATCATCTTTGGACCTTGGTGCTCTCAGAATAAATACCTGATGTTAAAATATTTATGTGAAAGGCACTGGATATGTTTTCATTTTTCATTTACCCTCAGGGAGCTTTGGGTATCATTCAAAGTTTATGGTACACTTCACATGATCAGTGCTGAAACAAGCAGTCACCTACTTGGGACCAGAATATTCATGTTCTAGACTAGAAAGACACACCTACACACAAACCCATGCATATATATTCACATATTTATGCATTATTTATAAATACATAAAAAGTAAAAAAAACTACAACAAATTAAGAATAAAAAAGAATACCTCCATATTTACATACACATAAATAATCAGCCATAAGGAAGAGCTTCAGCAACTCAGAAAAGAGGGTGAATTTCTCATCTATTTCAGTCTAACCTATAAGCAAAACAGATAAATGTGTTAACTACTTTCCTGAGTCTCAGGGGATGTTGAGAAGAAACATATGCCAATAATTGTAAAGAGGGATTGCTGCTCACTTTTAACTGCAAAGCATCTGAGGTGGTTTGTGGTTTTTAAAGACAGTTTAAATGCTTGAAAAAATAAGAATATAAAAAACAAGTAACTGAGCACTGCAACAACTATAACTATTTTAAATATTAAAAGGCTGTGTTTTTCAGTGCTGTCATACTATTTATCTTAGAAAGCTCAGAAAGTTTGGCTTAATGTACCATTATTATGCCATTCATCAGCCAGTTTGGTTATTTGTCTCTTCAAGCATTAATTGACTAGCAATCCTTTTATTCCCCCTCTGCCCCTGTCCTTCATAACTTCTATATTAAATTTCCTAATGTTTTTTTTATTATTATTTTCGGTGGTAGATTGTAGGCAAATTCTTTGTGTTTTTAGTTTTAACTCTATAGGGCTGAGCAAGATTAAACACAAAAAATGACATAAAAAATGAATAAACAAAAAAACTATCCATGAATTTAACAATGAAGTTACTACAAACCTTAAAAATATAAAAAACCTTAAAAAAATATTTATAGCCATATACTTAAAAGAATTTCATAACCCACAAAACACAACACTCTCTAGTCCAATTAGTGATACTGGTTTTACATATTATTTTATTATATTCTGTGTAATCTTACCAAGGAAAAAAGGCTGTTCCCTACCTTGCTGCTTTTTGAGTGTTTATATATTACAGATATCAATGTCACACTCATATTTCTAGTTTTCTTCTCACCACTTACTTGACACCCTTGATGCCTTAGGTTTTAACTTTCATATTTTTCAAATCCTGCCCTGCCCAGTGTAACTCTGCAGTTCCCTGGAGCTCGTTCCGTGCTGTTCTCTCATGCTCACACGCACACAACAAAGCCTCTCCAGCTCTCCAAGCACACCCAGACCCTCCTAGGCCCAACAACTGCAAACCACAATCTTGGGGACAGGGGGGCAAGCTCGGGCAAATTCCATCCTTGGCTGGGTTCTGCTTGGGGAATTGATGCTGAGATCCAAGTGGGAAGAACTCGTGAGCTGTCATTGTCCATGTTGGGATGCACTGAGGCAGGAGCCTCTGGAGCCCAGAGTGTACCTCTGAAGGCCTTTCCAATATTTTATCCTCTTTTATTCCTTTATTCCTGTCTAGTTTCTGTTTCTAGGTGGCCATTTAAGGCAGCACCCTCCTCTCAGGGGGTTTTAGAAAGTGATAAGGTCACCCCTGAGCCACCTCTTTTCTCCAGGCTAAAACACCCCCAGCTCCCTCAGCTGCTCCTCATCAGACTTGTGCTCCAGACCCTTCACCACATCCACTCCCCTTCTTCACATCTACTCCAGCACCTCAATGTCCTCTAGAACCAAGGGGCCCAAAACTGGACACAGGATTTGAGGTGTGGCCTCACCAGTGTCCAGTATAGAGGGACAATCAGGGCCCTGGTCCTCTGCCACACCATTGCTGATACAGTCCAGGATGTCCTTGGCCTCCTTGCTCGCCTGGGCACTGCTGGCTCATGCTCAGCCAGAATTGACCAGCACCCTCAGGTCCTGTTCTGCCAGGCCACTTTCCAGACACTCTTCCCAGACTACAGCACTGCATGGGATTGTTGTGGCTAAGTGTAGGACCTGGCACCTGGTCCTGTTTGACCTCATGCCATTGGTCTTGGCCTATCTCTCTAGCCTGTCTATATGTTCCAATATGTCCTGTTTGGATAAAGGGGTAAATTTATGTCCAGTGAAAAGTTAGCACCCTATATTGTTAGCCTGCATCCTATTATTTCTTTACTTTATTATATTTTGAATAACTGTTAAAAGATTGCAGGCACATTTGAAAGAAAATTAGAAGTATTACAGCCATTAAGTATTTACAGTACTCTCGGGAAACGGACAAACACTGAATTAGTTTCATCACTTTAAAAAAGGATGCAATATCAACTCAACCATTATGAGACACTTCAATATGTCTATAGGATAGCAACACTGTAAATACCTAAAATGTGCAAAAAGATTATGCCTAGAGACTCATGCTAGGAGACACAATGGATAGAAAATTAGACTTCATTAATTCCACTCTCCAAGGAACAAAGCTTTTTTTTTTCTCATTCAGCTGCATCAGGCTTTGGATTACTGCTTTAAAATTAGGTATGTCCAAGTCAAATTCATTTAGCTGAAAACTCCTTGAGATACAACTCTTGATTTTCCATGAATCAAAAGCTCTTGTGAAGAAACTTAGCTTCAACAACATTCCTGCCACATATAAAACTAAAAGCCTCTGAGATGTTCTTAGCAGAAAACAGGAATTATTTTACCATAGAGTAGAATAAATAAACTTTGTGGTTTTTCTACAATTTTTATAGCAATGCAGAAACCGTTTTCTTTCTCTTCTCTCATGGCTTTCTGTGGTGGAAGAGGAGTTGGAGCAAGTATTCCTGGAATTTACATCACCATCCAGAATACTACAATACAGCAGTGACAAACTCCATTTGTTACTGTTTACAAGGCAAGTGCTTTGCACAGTGATTCTTGTCTTGCTCTGGACACCTAGAGCATCAAACAATCCATGACTTTCAAGAAGTTCCAGTGTTCTTCCATATGTCACCTCACAAAATATTTTCTCTGGTCTACCATTCTTAACTTGATTTGCTTTTGGGATTATGAGTCCATTGGTTAAGCTTCAGTTATTTTATTTGGTTTCTGTTCATAACCAGGAGATATAAAAACCCAGTCTGACAATCTAATGATACTTCACTGTCAGCTGAAGAAAAGTGCCAACGTGTAGTGCCAAGTCTCACAAGGATAGCCCCATAAGCAAGGGTACCATGTAAACCACTGACAGAAATATATCACATTTATAATGTGATATGGCTTATCAACTGCAAGAGTAACTACAAGAATCTCTTACTTTTTTTAATAAGTGGCCTTCAGTGTTGTTTCTATACTTGTACCAGGCTTGTCCTCAAATATCACATAAAGAGAAAAAACATCCCCTTGCTTTCATTCTCTAAAAGCTTTTCCAAGTCTTGCTCATTACTATGCAATAATTTGTACATTTTGATTTCCAAATACACCATTATCCTACTAAATTATTTAGAGAACTTTGATCATACCTGTACACTCCTTTACCTGCCTGTCCTTGCTGCTTAAGCAGTAAACTCTCCCTACCAAGGGTGGCGTTTTACCGACCCTAAGCTTTGCACCCTACAAGACCAAGTCTAACTGGACTGTTGGAAAAATATTCCTGTCAAAGTGAGTTCTGGAAAAAACAGAAGACAGGGTATTAAACTCAGTATTACTCTTCATTCCCAGTGAATTCACTGAGCTAAACCACATGCCTGGGCAGTTCTACTTTAGGAACCAGTTTTGATCTAAGTTCATTTGCTGCCTGGCAGTCCATCAAGCATTTCTATATTTGTGTCTACTTTAAAATAATAAAAAGAAATATGATTGCTGAAAAGAGGCATTTCTGAGACTGTAGTGAAGATGGCTGTTGGCAAACGTGTGTACTGACAGAAGTATGAAACATTCTGCTTCCCCGTGTGGCTGTCGTGGTCTTTTAATTGATTGGGAAATTCCCAAGGATCAGTTTCAAGTTTAACAAGCACCAGTTTCAAATTTAACAAGCACATTGAGAACTTTGGATTCAGCAGCTCAAAGATATTTTTCCCTGATTGCTTATGATGCAATGTGCATGTGGTGATGTGTATTACTTGACTAGACCATACACCAACAAATTAAAGGACAAACAAACAAACAAAAACCCCAAGCAACTGCACAAAGAAATACTTCCCAAGAAAAAAATCTCAAACCAAAGTACAATGCAACAAACACAGATTTTCCAACTTAGTGCAAAAAAGAGGGAAAGAGGGAAATTTGAATATGAAAACACAATAATAATAATACCACCATAAAATCAACAAGGACAGACAAAACAAGTAAGGAAAATAACTGCAAGAAAAGTAGAATTCGTTTACCTCTTTTTGAAAAATTTAGATTTTTGTTCAGCTCGAAGTGTTCTGGATTTATTTTACCTTAATTTTACGTTAGTTTTCTACCATGTGAGCAATGTAGGTCAGTTTTAAAGGAAAAAAAAAAGTGACATTTTGAATCAAAAAGTCAAAGTTTCATTTTACAAATGTCAAAATGAAATGGTTTGGCATTTCCGAAATGAAACATTTCATTTCAGAAAGGTCAAAATGATATGTTTTGACATTTTTTAAATTTCTCCCCACTTTTGTTCTGACCAGAACTATTAGTCAAATTCAACCTTGATTAGTTTCAGTCCCCTTTAAGCTCAATTTTCTATCCTAATAAACAGTGATGAAAAAAGATTTGCCAAGTGTCACCACAACAACGAAAACAATATGATCTTTAAAACTGTGCTGGAACTGCTTCTGTAACACACTCTCTGTCCCTCTCCTGCTTTGCCTCAGCCTCCAGCAACCCAGTACCTGCCCACGTATTTTCACAGCTGTGAGAGTTAGCTTTGCCCGACTGCATGCCTTAAATTAAAAGCAATAGCACAGCCAAAGGCACAACGTCTCAATTAAACCAGGAGCTGGACAGAGAATTAATTGTCCTAATGGAGAGTTTTCAGCATTTTTATGGTGCACATATATTGCCCAGGTGTTACAATTACAGTCACTATAAAAATGCTTATAGGTGAATAAATGCAGCGTGTGAAGGCGAGGCAGAGCAATCTGCCCACTGCCCTCAGCTATAACATGTCAGCACTTCTTCTCAGTGTCTCATGGGCAGTCCACACTAAACTCAATATTGTTAGTTTAGCATCCTATGAATAAATAAATCATATTAAGCACTGCAGCCGGGATTGAGGTCAAAACACTGAATAAGAATAAATAGGAGAAGTTATAATGCCTGCTTGCTGAGCTGTTGGGAGGTGTGTGTAACAGAGCGAGATCAGCTTTCCCACTATTCTGCCAGCACTGCGGGATCGGGCAGGGGACAAGAGCAACACCATTGTGCTGACTGCAAATGCACCACACCAGATTTACAGCAACATCATACAGAAACACCTTGCCATGGAGTCAGGGGCTCTTCCATGAGCATTGCTGGCATGGCAGAGTGTGAAGGGGATTTATTCCTTTTGCATGCATTAAGGACAAATCCAAGGAAAACAGGCAAAGGAGTATAAGGGAACCTGTGACTTTTTTTTTTTCCCCATGCATATCAGATAAAGAGATCCTGATGAATGTAATGAATCATCTAATTTTTCCTGTGATCTGACTGAATGAGTGTTTGTCCTCAAGGCACTTCTGAAATTTTCTCTTCGACAAGCAGGTGTCCACCCAAACAGCCTAAGTAGGTTAGGTCCAAGAATCTTGGAGTTATTTGTGCTTTTTGCAGGATTTTTTCTTTGCTTATTTGGTTATTCTTTTTTAAAATGAATATTTAGAAGCTTGTGGCATAAAAGGTATCTGTAGAGAATCTCAGGAAGGATATAAATACATTTATTAATGTTTCACTTACTAGATCTTGCCTGCACAGAATGCCTGTACAGAAATTTTCTCTTTTGGTCCAGTTGATGCCTGCCTTGTCTGTTCACTCCTGATGACAGTATCCATCTCCTTCCCACAAAATCAAGTAAAACTATGGTGCTTGTGTCCTCCTCATGCCCTCAAAACTGGCAGGTTGTCAATATGTGCTATCCTGCACTGCGTCTCCTGGAATCCTTCTTAGACTTACGACTTTCAAGCCCTTAAACTGGGCTATGCAATACTTTGTGCATAATGTTATCTGCTGACAGAATCAAATAGCATGTTATTAAAGTTTGAAAGGCTTTATCTATTTTTCATAAGCATTTTAATAGGCACTGCATTCCCTTTTGCCTCCCATATGCTCATCAGCCAAACTGATCTCAAAATGGACATTGTATACTCTGATTGTATTACGATAGATCTCTCAGAGCCAGTAGAAAGTAGAAACAAATGCTTAGCTCTGCCTTACCCAGCCTTCAAGGATTACTGATGGATTGCAGCACAAAGGGATTAGATTTTGTTTGGTTTGGATTTTTCTTTTCTTTTTCACTTTTGTTGCTTGTGCTCTAATACCAGATTCTGAATCATAACTGCACTTGCCCCTCCTGGCTATTCTTACAGCCATTTTTCCATTTCTCTGTTTTCCTCTTGGGAACGCCACTATTTTAATTAATGTGAAAGAACAAGTTCCAGCTCCGGTGCTGATGGATCATGGAAACTTTGTGTTGGTGTGCAGACTCCTCTCCCACAATTTCACCTAGTATAATTCATAATGCATCATACTGTAATATCAACTAAAAGCAGTTCTTCATAAACTGCAGTAGTCCTTTATCCCCTGAGACATTCCTTTGATTTTCACCTCACCTAACCTAAACTAATTTATACCTGGCAGTCCAGTTAGTCTTGATTATATAAATTATTTTACATATATGCACATCTTCCGAATACAAAAGAAGACTTTTTCATTCAAATGAAAGTTTTCAACAAGCTTTCCTCAGTAATAGAATATGAAGTTAGTAAAACAAAGGCCATCTTACTAGAAGATTGACTAGCATACTTTTAGAAAATACTGGATTCTTTATGCTTCTAAAAGAAAGACCTTCATGGATAAATCTAATCCAAGGATAAGAAATCCATAGCAAATCTACCTGATATTCACAAAGAAAAGAGCTTGCACCTTTTAGGGCGTATTGGCCACATCTATGCCGTACAGCATTTGGCCTCGGTTCTACATGGGTGATGTGCCAATAACACAACAATCACTTTGGGCTGGTTTGCATTCATGTAGGAAATGGGATGAGCTCTGTTGGACCCACTAAAAAAATGTTTTTAAAAGAGTTATGTGAATATAATTGAGGTCCAGGACCTCTGTCTCACCACTGGAGGGCTATGTGGAAGGAAGGGGGACAAACCTGGTGCAGCTTTACTCACTCTGTTTAGGGGAGCAGTCCAGTCCTTACCAGAAGCTGTTCCCAGGAGTACACTTGAGTTTTGTT
Source organism: Erpornis zantholeuca (assembly GCA_013400515.1). NCBI lineage: Eukaryota > Metazoa > Chordata > Aves > Passeriformes > Timaliidae > Erpornis > Erpornis zantholeuca. The sequence continues at coordinate 74,484 of VZTN01000534.1, forward strand.
TTAGGAAAGGCTAGTGGAGGCACTTGGACACAGAGCCAGGGAACTGGCTGACAGGTTAGTGGTGTTTTATTTAGCAGTATGGCTGCACCTGCAGACACATCAGCCCTGTTGTGTATGTGACACGTACATGTCACATATGTTACAAAGCAGTAATCTCACATATTGCCAGGGGGAAACAATACTGAGAGGAAAAAAAGGAAAGAAACAAAAAGGAGGCAAGAAAAAGGCAGTGATCAAAATGATGATGCAGCAAAACAGAGAGTTTTCTCTCAGAGCCAGAGCAATCATTGCTTTCCTTAAGGCATGCAAATGCTTTCAGCTTACACTGAAGATTTACGAATGATATAACAATTTCAGTGTCTCAGTGCAGTACATTTCTGCCGTAACCTGTGTGCCCTCTACCAGTATTTCTTTGTCTTCCAATGGTTCACATTTTTGCTGTGAACATCTTATTTTTGAAGATCTTTGTCTTATGTAAATAACAGGGAACACTGTAATGTCTTTTGCTTTGCATGCTACATTTCATGCTGTAGAATTTACAAGAAACCATGATTTAAAAGAAAACCAAAAAAAAACCCAAAACAAACAACAAAACCCAAACATTTTACACAAAGAACAAACCATTCAGAACAGTAACGTTTCCTTGTCAGATTACTAGCTCAACCTTAAGCCACACGAACTGAATTCTTAAATAGATGCAAAGATTGTTTAACTACACCTTGAATCACATGATATTTCTTTCTGATTGTCACATGGATGCTTTTCCATTCATTATCCTAGACTGCCTGGGTTTGGTAGAACTTTCTCTGATTATGCCTCAGTCATTCTCCTACAGTAAGGAGAGGCAGGAAAACACTGGGCTGGTTTCCCTCCATGTATTTGAGGGTATACTACAATTTCATCAAAACTCATTCCTAATGACATGCCTATAAAATGTCTTCACACATCTGTATTATGTAAACAGGGTTATTTCTTTTTTTATTTATGAAAAAAATCAAAGCTGACTTTAGTGGGAATTGTGCGATATCAAAATTAGCACAGCTGCATCCTACTACCCAACAGAAGATAGCAGGAAATGGGCCCAAAATATCACAAAGAACTCCAGAGTCCTGTTCCACCTGGAATTTAACCATGTGTGTAAATTGTCTGTTGGATAAGAACATTAAATAACACCAAATTTATTTAATTTTTTTTAGTTAATGATGATTATCTTGTGTTCCTGGGATGCAAAAAAAGTGTTCGAACTGAGAATAGTTTCTTCTTTTCATTAAGTGTCTAAAATGAAAGATTAATTCAATATCTATAGGAGCTCATAGGAACAATTTTATATGGGGAACAAGGAAAACTTGTCAATGCTGACACATTCACTTGTTATATGAGTAAATCAGACTAAGATTTTGTGCCAGTTATACTTTGAGATGTAGCAGCTGAGCAGAAAATATGCTCCTCAACTCCACAATTAACCTCGAGCAGATCAAAATCAGCAAGAAAACTGGTATTTTCAGGTCAAAATTTCTTAAATTGGTAATATATCATGAAAGAAAAAACACCCTAAACAAGAAAATAATAAACTGCTTGGTCCTTATTTCAGCTTTGTAACAATTAACCTTATACAATTGTTTAATTCATATGGAGGCAGACAAATATGCAAAGATTTAGAGACAGTATGGGTCAGAAAAAAAAAAAAAATATGAATATTTTAAAATACCAAAACAAATTATAAAAAATAAAAAAGCACTTTCATCTCTTAAAGATTGTGGCATCCAATAGAATCTTATACAGGATGGATGCTGTAAGGTAATAATTGCATGATAATGACAGTTTGCAACACGCAGCAAATGCAGGACACAAAGGAGCTTCATTAGAAGATG